>JAOEHX010033468.1:0-11778 GCA_025448015.1 Bolborhynchus lineola | reverse complement strand
GGCAGTGTTCAAGGCTGGGTTGGACAGAGCCTTGGGTGGCATGGTTTAGTGGGAGGTGTCCCTGCCCATGGCAGGGGATTGGAACTAGGTGATCTTAGGGTCCTTTCCAACACTAACTATGCTATGATTCTAAGCTGTAGTTACTTGTTTTATTTGTGTGAAGATACTGGTATTAGATTTTAATCTACATGAACTTTCAGAAATTCCAGCAGAATGCAGGTAAATATGTTTCATTTGCTTCAGCAGTTGCCATCTGTGTAGGATGCCAGCTGAACAACAGGTATTTGGGAGGCCTGTGAGAGTCTATGTGTGGACACTTTGTTAAATTTTTATTTAGTAAATGAAAAACTTTTTTGTGACTGACTCATACACAAACCATGCTCATGTTTATGGCTCCTCCAACTGTGTGCAGTGTAGCTGTGTTACCTTTTCATTTGGAAGAAAAAGAATAAAGGAACATAGTTAGAAACTAGTTCTGAACTATGCAAGTTTGCTGACTGCCTTCACTTCCCTTTTTGCTTTAGGAACTGGTTTTACAGTTGATGCCTTCCATTATGGAGAAATTGAAGGCTGCACAGCTTATTTCCTTACTCATTTTCACTCCGATCACTATTGTGGGCTAACAAAAAACTTCATGTTTCCTATCTACTGTAACAAGGTAAGATTTTCCAAGATTACTGGGTATTATGAAGTCCCTATGCAACTATAATCACTTTTATACTGGCGAAAGTAACCAGATCAGAGGTTCCTGTGTGTCCTGTGCTTCAGGCTGCTGAATTGCCAAGACTGCTGTTAGCTATCTTATGTCCAACCAACTCTTCTTTACCTGTAACATGGTAGGGCACCTTGCCTCATCAGCCTATCCAGAACATGCATCAAAAAACTGTTTCTGATTTACTTTGGAAGTCTCCTAGAATGCCTGTGTTCTGGGTAGCCCTTCCAGTAGGTGTTGGGGTAACTGCAGTCCTCTGTGATAAGATCCAGGGCCTGTGGCATGGAAACTTCTATTGTTTAAAGAAGGCTTTACCCAGCTTCTCTTTTTGACTAGGCAGACTGTAACAGGTGTTATTCCCCCTTGCTTGCTTCCTTTCTGATTCCAGTCCATAACCCATTGGTGGGCTTTTAAATGTTGCATTTTTTTAAGGCAAGCTTTCTTTCAGTTTGCTTTTTGAGAGGTAAAATACTACTGAAATACTTGATTATACCCAGGATCTCATAGTTTCTCATAGTTTCTCTCTAAGCCAAACAGTCTGGCTTTGAGAGCTTTTGTTTCTAAAATAAACAAAGGCTTTTTTTAGATTTTGTTCCTATTCCATTTAAATCCTTTCCCTGTTGCAGATAACTGGCAATCTGGTGAAGACCAAACTTCGAGTCAAAGAGGAGTATGTCCACATACTGCCAATGGACACAGAATGTATAGTGGATGGGATCAAAGTGGTGCTGCTCGATGCCAATCAGTATGCATTACTGCATTTGTTGTGCAATATTTGTATGTATAGAATATTAAAGAGCTGTAGAGACACAGTTTATATTTTCACAATTTTTAGGGTTTAGGGGATTTGAAAAAGTAAGGCTGAAAATATTTCACATTCCTGAGTTGACTTAGTAACATGCATTTTCACTTTCAGAAATGGATTAGGCATGTAGGAGCCTAAATTTCTTGCAAGTAATTAGCTTCTGAAAGGGGTGAATCTGAAGGAGAATAGGCTTTTTTGATCATTTTAGTTTAACTTAATTTTGTTTGCTTGTAATGAGTACCTAGTATTAGCCACACATAGCTCCATAACCGTTTAGTTTGTTGCGAGGTTGAATGATTTTTCTAGTGGTCTGCACGCTTAGATTTTTGGTCTCTGCTTGGCAACATCCTACATTTGATTATTGGATACATTAGGTTCCTGCAGCTTCAAGCAAAAGAAAAATGAGGTATCTCAGGAGAGACAAAGCCTAAGCAACATTTTGAAAATTGAACTTTAAAGATAGACCTGTTTAAATCTGGAGCAAAATTTCTCCTGGATTTGGTGATAAAGGGTGAGACTTTTGGATGTTATGCTGGCAATGTGTGGTTCAGTAGCACCAGACTTAACAGCCCTGTGCTATTGCTGTGATGCCTCTTAGTGGCTTATTTGGTTATGGGTTAGGGGAAGAGTCATTTCCCTGGAGTATATACTGTCACGCAGGACTGTCTCATGGCTGGTTTGAATATTGCTTATTGTATGATTTGTTTAGAGTTAGAGATAAGATTCCATGAAGTCCTTTGAGAGCCCTTTCTGGGAATGGAGAAAGCCTTGTTGCTTATGTGATTTGGACAGTTCTCATTTTTCCTCTTTGTGTCTCTGATCCTCTGCTTCAATTTAAAAGGCATATAAACGTTAGGTACAAAGTTCAACTTCTTGGAGAGGTTACCAGTCCTGTCATTTGAGCTCTGATTCATGCCTCTTTTTTTTGAGATTTCATTTATCCGTTACAGATGATTCATGTCCAGAATAGTCCCACTCTGGTTTTCTAGCCTGAGCTCTTGCCCTTCAGACAGTTCTGGCAAGGAACTGCAAAAGGTGCCGTGGATGCACTGTGGCCAGTAACAGAATTGTGTTTATAACCAGGGAATTCTGGATGGTGGATAGTGTTTAAAGTCTGCAGATAGAATTTAAAAGGAAATGGTTCAGTAAGTCGTACAGGAATGAAGATGTATCTGCAACAATACAATTCTCTTTCTCCTGAATAAGAATGCTGTTTCCCCTTTGAATCAAGTATAGAACCTCAGGGATTGCAACAGAGGCTGCATCTTTGTTGTACCACAAGACAGAGGATCCCAAAAAGGCAGTTAATGATTGATTACTGTTGCCATGTTTTTTGTCTTTTTTCCATCTCAGCTGAAATCTCAAGTCCAGCTTATCTATGGCCATAAGATTAACTTCAGAATTCCTTTAGTAATCAGGAACTTCTAGTTAAATTAAGCTGCATAGTAGGTGTAATTTAAAATGCTGTTCTGCACAGCTTCCTGCTACTGAGCATAGTGTGGTATATCTCTTAAGGTGGTTTATCAGTCTAGAGAACTAACACAATTTGTATGGGGTTTTTTGTCTGTTACAGTTGTCCAGGTGCAGCAATGATCCTTTTCTGCCTACCCAGTGGAACTGTTATTCTGCACACAGGAGACTTCAGGGCAGATCCATCTATGGAGCGCTACCCTGCTTTGAGTGGTCATCAGGTTCACACCCTTTACCTTGACACCACGTAAGTTGTGTTGAATTCTTAGAGTGTTTTTTTTTTTCCCTAATATAACTCTCTTTTCAATTTAGTAAGACTTTATATGAACCAAATAAATGTAAGTGTAAATGTCTGACATAACTCTTTTAACACTTGTTAGCTCTGTTTAGTGCTAAATAAAATGAGGGATTTATTTAAAGTCCACGTATGTCTAGCTTGTTCATCTGTTATGCTGTTATATGAGAGAATAGAAGTGGGTAGTAGAAAGATGTTAAAGCATTTACTGAAATGACATTGAGTGGTATAAATTCTGGGTGGCAAAACTCGGAGCTGAACATTTCATTTAGGAAATAAGAGGTTCATGGAACACTTTTTATGTGGATTCAACTCTGTTGTGAAAAAGGGTGTGGGGGAATTCAAAGAGTGAAAGAATGCCATATGATTCAATCAGTTGTCCAGGTTTTCATTAGACCTTTCTCTGACTCATATTTATGAAATTGTTTTTCTGTGCGTGGTGACTAAAGCCCAGCTGCAGATTTTCATTTCAGCTCCATATGTTTCTGCCAATGAATAATGCCTTATGGTATAGTTTGTGTGCATGACAGAAAATAGACATGAGGATGTAATTAGTAAGTGATACAAATATCTAACTTGAAAGAGCACTTGGTATTTATAGAGAAAAAACTGCAGAACTGAGTGTCAGTGGCAGACAAGTGAATAGTTGTAGAGAAAAGACTGATACACTCGATGTGGATTTTATTGCAGCAGTTTCATCTGGGCTCCTCAGTTTCTAATAAATAGGTTGCACGTAGACTGAAATTCTGTAGAAGACAACATCTTTCTCATTACTTTGTTACTGTATGCATGCAGTTTTGAGAGTCTTCTTGGTGAATTCACATCCTTTATTTTGTGTAATGAAGTGGTGTGTCTTGTTTCCATGCTCCAGATACTGTAGTCCCGAATACACTTTTCCTTCTCAACAAGAGGTTATCCAGTTTGCTGTTAATACTGCCTTTGAGACAGTGACTTTAAACCCACGTACTCTTGTTGTCTGTGGCACCTATTCCATTGGAAAAGAAAAAGTTTTTTTAGGTATGTAAAAAAGTATACTAGATCAAAAACTGAAATACCTAAGTGTTAAAAGATATTTTCTTGAAGATATAAAGGGTCTTTTAGTTGTGATGGTCAGGTATTGTGTAAAGGAATTAAATATATTTAATAATCCTCCTGCTAGTATTTTAGTTTTCTAATCAGTAAGTTCTAGCTTTCTGAAAGAAATCTTTCTGCCATGTTTGCAACCTCCCTTGAATATGCACAAGGCCAATCTGGAGCCTATTTGATTGTGCAGAGAAAACTGCTAATGGAAATTTTAAATAATAATAGTAAAGCCAGAAAACAAGGTCTTTATGACACTTCTGTTGTTAATAATTTCATGTAGTTAAGAAAAAGCAAAAGGATATAATTATTCTTAAACTTCTGTTCTGATAACAGTTTTTCTTTCCAGTTTTCTATTACATATTTTCCTGTTTAGAGTCATCAGTTTTAATAAAAAACATTTTAACAATGTATTCCCCAAAACAAAGCACATATTTTCTGATTTAATGAAAAATTTGTGTGCTATGCTTCACTTGGTTACAGCATTACAGAATCATAGAATGGATTGGGTTGGAAAGGACCTTAAGATCATCTAGTTCCAAGCACCCCTGCCATGAGCAGGGATGCCTCACCCTAGACCTTGTCGCCTAAGGCTCTGCCCAGCCTGGCCTTGAACACTGCCAGGGGTGGAGCATTCACAGCTTCCTTGGACAACCCATCCCAGGGATTCACCATCCTCACAGTAAAGAACTTCTTCCCTACATCTAACATGAACATCCTCTGTTTTAGTTTAAACCCATCACCCCATATTCTGACACTACAGACCCTGATGAAGAGTCCCTCTCCTGCATCCATTAGGAGCCAACCAAGTATATACTCAAGAGCAGGCAGGTATCTTTCAGTAGTAAAAATGATCCAATGATCCAAGCGAAAAAGTTAACTCTTACAATTTTCTTTATCTGATTTTTTCCCAATTAATCTTAAAGCAATTGCTGAAGTTCTGGGCACAAAAGCAAGCATGTCTCGTGACAAGTACAAAACGTTGCAGTGCTTGGAGTCAGCAACTGTGAATTCCCTCATCAGTGTGGACTGGGATGGAACTTTGCTTCATGTCCTTCCCATGATGCAAATTAATTTTAAGGTAAGTTCAGAACATATACTCTGTGGATTATCCTGGTGGTTAATCTTACTCTTGGCTTCTGCCAACCAGTATTTTTTGGTGCTTTGCAGCCTGTTGTCAGATTGTATTTATTTAGCAGAGTTTTGACATGTAGCAATACACTGAAAATGAAATGCAATTAAACATTAATAACTGTCTCCAAACTTGATGCACAGAAAGTATAATTTCACTTCAATGAGGTGCTTGTACAAGATAAAACGAGGGTTGTTCAAAGGCTTGCTCTTTGCGGGTCTTTTTGAAGTAGATTTATGTAATGACTGCAGGATCTGTCCTATTAGCAATTAATATGTTGTGACATGGAGTCCCTGTTTTCAGCCTGTCTTTTACCTGGTATGATGTAGGAAAAGACTAAAAGGATTTTCTGCCTATCAGTCTCTTTTTTGAGGCAGCCTCTGAACATGGCCACTTTTGTCTCGTGTTTGGTAAAGGAATAAGGTTCTTCATGTTCTTTGTAGTTCAATTTCCATGTATTTATAATCATATTTTCATCTTCTAAAAGAATAATTCTCTCTCCTTATCCTAGAATGATAGAATGCTTTGGGTTGGAAAGGGTCTTAATATTGTCTGTTTCCAACCCCCTGCCATGGGCAGGGATGCCTCTCACTAGACCTTGTCGCGCAAGGCTCTGTCCAACGTGGCCTTGAACACTGCCAGTGATGGAGCATTTACCACTTCTTCGAGCAGCCTGTTCCAGTGCCTCACCACCCTCACAGTGAAGAACTTCTTCCTTTATAGGAAAGAATTTCTTCCTTCTAATGCTGATGGCTCACATGGGACTAAGGATACTTGAAAATCGGTGCAAACTCGCACATAAACAAATGCACACGTTGAGTGAGTGGAAGGGTACTTCATACAAACACACAATTTAGCTTTTTCCACACACAGTCTTCTCTGATATTTGTAGCAAGAGCAAGTAAATCAGTTTATTTTAAGACATTGTTTCATGTAAGTTGACTTCAAATGCACATTTCAGTTGAGATTTGAGGCGGCGGCTTTTTGGGGAGAGTTTTTGTGGGATTTTCTTCCCACAAAAGTAAGTAAGTAGTTAAGGAAGGTGACTAATTCCTGGGGGGAAACATTTTTCTATAAAGATTGTAAAATTCAGAATGGGATTAAGGTGAAGCAGGAGGCTGGAGATTAAGGGTAACCTGGAAGAAAAACAATGGTTGCTTATACCTTATGGACTTGGATTCATTCTCCTGCTTTGCATCAGGCCTGCTGTGCCATCTCAAGCAAATCCTTCAGAGCAAGATGATACTTAGCTGCAGGACCAGTCAATGTGAGAGTTGACCTAAAAAGGAGAAAAAGAGGCTTTATGATTTGGATGGGAGCTGCAGGAGATGGAACTTAATGTTTTAACGTTGTTCTATAATCTTTTTCATGGTGGGGCAGAAAATGAGTAATGGCAACGTGTATGGATTTATTTTTAACTTGTTGTGTTATCTTAAACAGGAATATGTTTGAATTTCTTCTGCAGGTTTTGGGGTTGTTATGTGATTCTGCTGTCATGTGTCCCGCCACGTATGGTGTACTCACATAGCTGGGCTTTTATGCAGAGGGTGTGACTATACCACAAGAGTGCCTGGACCGCCTGGCTTCTCAGGAGCAATTGTATCATGCAGGGAATTACCTCTGAGAATAGGAGGTTCTAGACAAATCTAGAGCATGCTGGAAGTGATACTTGGACCACAGAAAGGACCAGGAAAGACTAAAAGCACAGTCATCTAGTAGACAATGAGGAGAATGTTAAATGCTTAAAGATGAGTTCCTGTCTCATTTCTACTCAGCATCAGTAAATAGGAATGCAGAAAAGGCAGTATTTTTAAGAATACTTCACCTGATCTCTTGTAATCTCATTCTAGTTAAAGAATGATGAATTATATCATCCTGTCTGTGCAGACCATGTAATTTTTGATGCCAGTTCCATGGAACTGGCTAGATTACACTGGGTGTTTTTTCTGAATTACTGGCTTATTACTGGGGAAGGCAGAATTTTTTAGTGATCCTCATTACTAAATGCCAATAGCTTCATTATCCTCTGGGTCCCTCCTACCTCTTCTGCTTTATTTGATCCCGTAGTCCTCCTCAAAACCACAGTTTACTTCTTAATTTGGGCTAATTTCCTGTCAGTGCAGATTCGCAGCTGAAACTACAAATCCATTAAATCCTTATGGGAAGATTCTCAGTGGAAAGCTCAGATTCAGTCCTTATTTAGTAAACTGAGTACATCTGTGATCCTGTAGAATGCAAATAGCCAACCCCTGATGGTATATTATATTATCCCCCAGAAGCCACAGTTTTATGCCCCATTTTTCTTTGTCATGCTCTTTACTAATAGAAAACACCCCAAACTTGTCTGTGCTCCATGTTTGACAGTTCTAATAACTCTGAACATGATTGTACCTGCATTGAGGTGAGGTTTTCAGAAGTGCCTGTGATTGAAATGCACAAATCATTTTTTAATGGCATTGAAATTGCATCCTTAATATAAATGTTGCAAACTTGATTTACAGCAAAATGTGAAAGCAGATCAGCATTGGTTAATATAATAATCACAGTATTTGAAGTGCTGTATTTAGATTTCATTAGAGCAAGGGGAGCAAATACTTCAGTTATTACCTGAAGTTATGTTAATCTTCCAAAAATGAAGTCTGAAGGGGAATTCGACTGCTGCTGTTACATCTGTGAGGGCTGAACATTTTCAGTGTATTGAGAGTCATGGCAGCCAGCCACAATTCCTGCTGCTGAATGAAACGTATTGTGGTTGGGTCTTTTGTGGTTTATGTGCTTGGTTTGACGGATTCTGTATGTTGCTGCTGGATGTTGTACTGAAGGTGCCATCAAATGCTTCAGTGTCACAGGCAGCTTTCTGCTTCCCTGCTGAAGTTTTCAAGTGTCTGGCAGGTCAGTGACATGGTTTAGTGGTGGTCTTGGCAGTGCTGGGGTAATGGTTGGATTTGATGACCTTAAAGGTCTTTTCCAAAATAGTTGGTTCTGTGATTCTATGACTCTATCACAGCCTGCCTATCCCCACGTTTTGTTAACCAGTCTTTATTTTGTATTCCTCTTCTAGCTGCTGATATAAAGTTTATGATTTCGAGTTCTATAATCTTGTAAGGCTTTCAGATGAAGACTATGTCTTTAAGGTTTTGACCAGGACACATGCAACTGATTTTCTCTTTTTACAGTAATACTGAAATGATACTGTTTGAAATAATACTGACCTCACTTTATCCAGGAATAGGACTGTACCTTCCTTACGCTTCCCTTTCATCCTTTCCCAATCTCAGCTTAACATTGAAAGCTAACTTAGCCAATTTGGAAACTGTCAAGTTCACTTTTTTTTTTTAGAGTTAGTTTCGTCCTTATCCTGAATGGAGATGTGGTAAAACACGGTTTAGTGCTCAGAACCATGCACTGTACTCAATGCACAGCTTGCTGTGATTTTTTGGGGTAGCTTAATTAACTCTGAGCACTTCTGGGCATAAGCAGATGTCAGGATCTCAGTGGCACTTTAACTAGGTGATTCTACACTGAAGCAGACTTTCACCATCTTTTATCACAACTCAGCTGCCGAGTGCTGACCTCCAGCTGAGAGGAAGAAATGGATGATTTGGGGAGCATCATCTGTAAGAGGATGTGGTTATGCCTTTCATATTCTGATCTGCAGTACATGGCTGTTAACATGGGCTTATTCAGATGAAACAATTGAGATCCTAAGGTACAGGGTGCTCTGCAGATGTGAACATTTATCACTAGTAATTCCAAAGTAGATGATATTTATGTTAAAACATGAAAAGAATGTTTAGTCTGAAGTCTCCCCATCATGAAATTTCCAACCTTTAGGCTAAAGAGCTATTTAATGGCATTCAGTATATGCTGTGTTCTTTTCACAGGGCTTGAAAGATCACTTGAGTAAGTTTTCTGAGAATTTTGATCACATTCTGGCTTTCAAACCTACTGGATGGACCTACTCTGATTCATGCCTCTCTCTGGTGGATATCAAACCTCAGACAAGAGGAAACATCACCATATACGGTATAAGTGTGGTAAAGATTCAGTTTGTGTGGCTGCTTTTTGTATTTTTATTCTGGAAGCCAACTGTTCTTGTAATCAGTGCTTTTTCTGATAGCTCCTTAAGAAACTGAACAGATGGTCTCTTCAGGAGAGAGACCATCAAACAGAGTAATAGAGAATGCAGTATATGCAGCTTTTTACATGTATTTTATTTCTGTCCTCCTCATGCAGATAAAAGCTTTTGTCTGATATAGGTAGAGACTTTCAGAGGTAAAGTCTTGGTCTAGTTGATGCTGGTGGCAGTGCAGTTCCAGAGCGAAGATTTCATTCTACACCTTCCTCATTTGTGGGAGGCTGGGGGGCTTCCTCTCAGATCACCCACCTCTTGGTGGGTGGAGTTAAATAACAGTCATTTAACTAAGTGCATTTGGTGTCGCTCAGTTTGCACTGATAAATGACTCAGTAACTTAATACAAGGTAGGTTTTCCAGAAGGAAAATCTGGGGTTTCATTTTACTTTAGCTATAAACTTTAAATCTCAAATAGGAATTAAAAAAAGATATATTCTCTAAAGTATTTCTTAGCTGGAGGGCTTGCAACAGTATCCTGGCAAGGAGCTAAGCAGACTGACAGATTGCTGTGATATGTTTCATTTCAGGGATTCCTTACAGTGAGCACAGCAGTTACCTGGAAATTAAGCGGTTTGTGCAATGGCTGAAGCCACAGAAAATCATCCCCACTGTAAATGTTGGTGACTGGAGAGCAAGAAGCTTGATGCAGAAGCATTTTAGAGACTGGATGGTTGAGGGCAGAGGGCATAAGTAGTTATAAAGAAGAATGTGTATTTCAGAGGAGGTGGGCTGGAGTGGAAACTCTTGAGTTCCTGTGTGTTTTATTTAACTCTTTTTTTCCATGGAGCTTTCTTCAGGGAGGATGAAGCTGCCATTCTCCTGAGAGAGCTGAATTTGCATTAAAAAAAAAGGCACTTTGCTTCCTCATGTACCTACTACTTACTTTTAATAACAACTTAGTAACTTTTTTACAAGTACATATTTCAGGTTAGTTTTATCTTGCTCTCTTATCCCAATTCTTCGTTTTCCTCACATTTTGGAGATGCCCAGGTGTAAATGCTGGGGAAGAAACCACCACCAGGTATGATTGTAATAAATGAGACTATATTAAGCTTATGCCACACGCTGTCAGTTCGGGCTTCAGAGAAGCTGGTTTCATGAGGCAGACCTAGCTATTGCAATTCAAATCTTGTAAACAAAGTGTACCTTGTGAAAGGACTGGCTCAGCTGTTGCAGCATATATACTTCAGAGAATGCTTTTTATAAAAAGATAATGGTACCTACTCAAGATTTTATGGTCTTATTTAATAAAGAGCTCTGATGCAGCTTGTGTGTGCTTTCTGAGCAAAATGCATTTCTTTTCAGTTGCTGCTCTCGAGAAACATGTCCTGTATTATCTCTCGTGAATGTGCTGTATGTGTCGCTCTTGCATCCTGGTAGGACAGAATCATAAAATCATAGAATAGTCAGGGTTGGAACGGGCCTTGAGATTTTCCAGTTCCAGCCCCCCTGCCCTGGGCAGGGACACCTCACACTAAACCATGCCACCCAAGGTTCTGTCCAACCCAGCCTTGAACACTGTCAGGGATGGAGCGTTCACAGCTTCCCTGGGCAACCCATTCCAGTGCCTCATCACCCTTACAGTAAAGAGCTTCCTCCTTATATCCAATCTAAACTTTCCCTGTTTAAGTTTTAACCTATTACCCCTTGTCCTGTCACTACAGGACAATGAAGAGTCCCTCCACAGCATCCCTATAGGCCCCCTTCAGATACTGGAAGGCTGCTATGTCTCCACACCGCCTTCTCTTCTCCAGGCTCTTCTTGTCTTCATACGGAAGGTGCTCCAGTCCCCTGATCATCTTCACGGTCCTCCTCTGCACTTGTTAAAACAGTTCTATGTCCTTTTTATGTTAAGGACGCCACAACTGTACACAATACTCCAAGTAGGTCTCATGAGAGCAGTTACTGGTCTCCAGCTGGACATTTGAGCCATTGAGCACATTTCTTTGTGTGCGGCCATCCAGCCAGTTCTTTATCCACCGGGTGGTCCACCTATCAAATTGATGTCTCTCCAATGTAGAGACAAGCATGTCATGTGGGGCATGTTGAACACTATGCACAAGTCCGGGTAGCTGACATCAACTGCTCTACCCGTGTCCATCAGTTCTGTAGCCCCATCATAGAAGGCCACCAGATTGGTCAGGCAGGA
>JAOEHX010033466.1:0-12807 GCA_025448015.1 Bolborhynchus lineola | reverse complement strand
GGGGCGGCCGCGAACCGGGCAGAGCGCGGAGCTGCCTCGGCCCCGGGGCGCTCCTCACGGCGTCTGGTGGGGTCCGGCCGACGTGAGCGTCCTCCCGCCCGAGCGGGTGTTTCTGTTCCCATCCTCGACGCACAGCCTCCCCCAGCCGGGAGCAGCCCCCTTTCCTTAGTTCGGCTCTGCCCCGTTTTTCGACACCCGCCTCTATAATCTGCTGGCATGCGGTTGGATGAACGCTTCTCCTTCGCTGGCAAGAAGTTTCGTGCTACTTTTTGCAGCCAGAGCTCGGGGAGAGCGTCTCAACCTGAAGCGCTGGGCTGCTTGTGACCCTTGTCCCAGCTTTCCCGTTGCCTGGGGTCCCTGAGCAGTGCGTATCGGCTGGTTTTTGTTCACTGCTTTATGCTAGTTTGGCACGCTTGAAATCTTTCAGGCAGAAAGTTTTCAGGGAAGCGCGTGGTGCACTTACTTACTGAGAAATTGGATGTGGGCGAGGGGCGCTTCACTGCCTGCCTGCCCTGCTCAGGGGGTGGCCAGTGTCTTCTGGCAAGTGTGATCAATCGATGGCTCCCTTGCCCAGTCTGGGCTACCGGCCTCTGTGTCCTCGTTCCAGCGAGTTATGACTCAAGGCATGTCTGGTTTATCGGTATTGAACTAGTCTGGGAGCTCTTTGCTGCCCTCCCCCAGTTTTTATTTTTTCTTTGTCTTTTGTTTTTTTGAGATGGGGGTTGTGGGGGAGGTATTTTTGGTGCTGGAGTTACAGGGCAGGAAAAACAGGAAACAAGCAAGTGGGGAAGCAGGGGCTATGGGAGAGGTTCCCTTAGCTGCGCAGTGCTAACTTGTTCTCAGTCCCACTGACTACACCAGGCTCCAGGTACTTCTAAGCCCAGCTAAAGGCTGTGTGTTTATGTGCTTTTTTTTTTTTTTTTTTTTTTTTGTGTGTGGGTTGGTTTATTGGCAGGTTTGTGTTTAAATGAAGGTGGAAGCCCAGCTTGCTTTGCAGTATGTGTGGTCTTGTAGGTACCCTTTGGTCTGTCTTGGGGTGCTAAGGTCATGATAAGGGTTTAGTAGGACTTGTTTCTCCTGGCTGAATTGGAAGATTCTGTTTAAAAAAGGGATAACTTTATGTTGAGTCACTGACTATTTTAATTAAATTTTTAGGTTTTAAAATATCAAGGAAATGTTGTTTGGGTTTTGTTTTTTTTTTTTGTTTGTTTACTTAGGAGAAGCAGCCAAAGGCTTATTACATTTTGGTTTTAAAAAGGCTTTGCCCATACCTTTTTCATAACAAACCACATGCTTTCAGTCTTTGTTGTTTTTTTCAGTCAGCTCTAATAATAGGCCTCTGCATCAGAGATTAACAGTTCACACAAGGTGGCAGGGGGGGCACAGCAGGCACAGATTAGAAATCCTGTGCCCAAATTGATGACTTAAAATACCAGTGTACATATTTGCCTCTCAGTACATTTTAGTTTTGTGGAACATCAGCATTTCTATGCAGGCATATGTAGTGCTGACATTAATTTGCAGCTTCTTTGCAGGCCTGGTAAAGTTAACGGAAAGGTGTAATAGAAAAGTAATTTGTGTGTTTTTCAGCAGCATGAGTATCTTCCTTCTGCAGCTGGGAAGATCAAGACACTGATCTCGCAAAGGAAGCCACATTAGTAGAAATGTTTATGAGCTGGAAATACGCTTTAGTGAGACTTCAGCCCTGCCTTGATATTATATCCACTGTTACTGTTTGATTTCTAAATTACCTTTCTTATGTAGGGAATTAGTTAAGCTCACAAAAATATTTAGCTGCAAAACCCGTCTACTCATCATGGATAGGTAGTGAGGCTGGTCTGCAGTGTTGTCCTGATGCTTCTGTTAAAGTACTCACTATATTCAATTTTACTTGGTATCTCTTGGCTTTGCTGGACATGAAAGAGAACACGATGGATAAAAGAGGATTGAGTGTTATTTTCTTAGGACCGTGCCATACTGAGACAGGCATCCAACATGGTGATGAATGCCTGTTGTTGTTTTCTGCTGTCCTGCCTCAACTGGAAGTCACTAAAACCACTGGTGCTGCAGAACTTTAATGTATATAACCTTGAGGATTTGGATCCTTTACTACTCTGGGAATTCACCCTGATTTAGTTTTATAGCTAATCTGGAATAGCTCCATTCAGTGAGTTTATAGCTTGTGCGTTGGTTAAACAGCCTTGCAGCTTTAGAGAGAGTGCAGATGTTTGATAATTGCTACTTTTAACTCATACTATTTTAATCCAGTGTATGAGACTTAAAATAGGGCCTGCCCACGAAATTGTATACCAGCACCCTTTCTGGAGGAGCTGTGCTGAGAAGCTGAGCGTTGCAAGTGACCTGCTGTGCTGCAGAGCAGAACTGGGTGCAAGTAGGTTTATTGAGGTGAATTTGTGGCAGGAGGAATGCAGTCACTACAACTGAAGGGGTTTCTCTCATTGAATGACTGAGACTTTTCCAGTCAGGGTGAGAATGGGTGTCAACTCAAGTTTCTTGGCTGCAGTGGGTTAATATAGACTATTCTATTGGCAAATCTAGTGCTTAAATATGATTCATGATTCATTCTTGAGGAAGAGCCATCTACCTTTACTCCAACCGTGATTACATATTTCTGTTAATCCCAGATATATTATGGAAAACATCTGCTAGTCCTTTGACACATGTTTGTAAATAGCTGTTGTGAATCAGAGGAGTAACTTTTTTTACCCTGTGCTTTATGAAGACAGGAATTATTAAATATGCAGATGCGAAGATATAACTAAAGGAATAACAGTTACCAAGGTAGAGAGTAGAACAGTGCTGAGAACATGAAACCAAACTGGGTGCCAGTCAGTTCCCTCGTAGATACGTTTATCATTGGGGAATGACAGAGACAAGGAGGAGCTTTGATGTGTGTTACAATCCAAGAGGGAATTAAACTCCTATGGTGTTTCCAAGGCTGTGAGGGGGTTGAGACCAAATAAGATGGGGAACCAGCAGCAGTGGGGTTCTGGGTTTTCACAGCTTCCACACATGAGATACAACTTCAGCTTGTGATGTTTATTTTTTCCTGACAACACCCAGTTTTCTAAGCTGTCTGTGCTCTGTTATGAACAGATCTGTGTATCATTAAGAATTTCTTTGGGGAGCTAATGTTGGGGAGCAAATGAGGAGTTAGTGGAAGTTAGGGTAGAAGAGGTTATAAACACGCTAGTGCACCTTGTTCTGGAGTAGACTTCAGTGGTTACTTTGAGAGACTGAAACCAATGAGCTTGTGAATAGCTGGTGAAGGATCAGGAGAAGAAGACATCTGATTTTTCTTTAGCTGGAAGTTAACTGAAGGAAATGAGGGAGCGTAGGCCAGCCAGTTCTGTAGCTGCTGTTCTTCAGCGCAAGATCAAGAGGGCATTCAGGTAACAACTAAATTTGCTGCTTTTCAGCTCAGAGCAAGAATTAGTCCTACCTGGGGACATGTGGCCTTGATGGCATGTGTGTTTTTTTTCCCCCCACCCTCTTCCATTGCCTTTCCCAGTCCTCCAGGTGTTCAGTGAGACTTCAATCACTGCATTATTCTGGGTGCTTTTGTAAATGTTAGCTAGGCAGTTCTAAGGCTCTAAGGGGAGGGTCTTCTTTCCATGTCTTTTTCTGGGTGATATAAGCTCAGCACAGACAATCCACTGAAATAAATGGTCTGTACAGGGGCTGCACTAGCAACATGGCTTTACAGAGCCAAAAAGGTCAATTTAATTTTTCACATAAACAAGGCTGAGCTGTATGCTTATAAACCAGTGCTTAACCTGCATAACACCAAGCAGGCTGGTATTCATCTTTGCAAAGTGCTCTTGAGATCTTCAGTTGAAGCCTTAGATAGGTTTTTTTAATTGGCTAGAATAAGAAATTTGGAAGTTGTTGAGTAACAACGAACAGAACTGGTGGCATTCTGAGGACAAGAAGGTGCAAGTGGGTGTTCCTCTGTGGACATGACTAATCATAGAATGGTTTGGGTTGGAAGGGACCTTAAGCTCATCCAGTCTCAACCCCCTGCCATGGGCAGGGACACCTTCCACTAGACTGTGTCCTTCTGGGCTCTGTCTAACCTGGCCTTTAACGCTGCCAGGGATGGGGCATTTGTAACTTCTTTGGGTGCCCTGTGCCAGTGCTTCACCACCCTCACAGTAAAGAACTTCTTCCTAATATCTAACTTGAACTAACACAGTTTTAGTTTAAATTCATTACCCCGTGACCTGTAATCAAGATGTACAATTCCCTGTTCTTCACTCATGTCTTGCAAGCATGTCCTTGTAATGTGTACTTATAAAACTAATTTGCTTTAGCATGACTTAAAGACCTCATGAGTCTCACTGCTTGATGCTGAAAAGTTGATTGGCATCTTGCATAATTCATGATGGACTGTGGACATGTATGCAAGGGACAAGCCTCATATAAACTACACATGTAATTTACCATGAAGTTCATTTCAATTAGTACCCGATGTCCAGACATTTCAGAGACTAATAATCTTAAATTATTTATTCATTTAAAGGCAGAGTAGTTGCACAGTGAACTGGAAGTCACATGTGGGGGGTGTGGTGCCATCTGATGACTATAGTTGAGAAGTCCGTTCAACCTAGTGTTCTGTCGCCATGACCATCATCACAAGGTTTTGGTTGTAGCAGTCCCATCAGCTCTTTTCTTCATCTAGCCTTTAGCCAAGGCTCTAAACCACAAGCACTTCACCTGGCCTTGGCCCAGCTCGATGTTAACAGCAGTGGAAGGAGGGAATGAGATAGGAACTTCGGGGCCTTTGCCATTCCCAGTGCTTGTCACACTGTTGAGCAATACCCTCTGACTCCTTTGATGCCTTTGAGGAGCAATGTGTGCTCTTGGGTGGTGTCTTGTTCTTTGTTACTGCTACTGACCCTTGCACCTTTCTTTTTATTGATCCCACAATCCTTTGGCTTCCCTTCCCTGTATCATTTCCTTGGATGGTGGTGGTGTATAAAGCCATCCCTAAAAGGAAAAGCAACAGACAAGCAATGAAACAAGCAATAACACATGAGAAAAGGGCAGACAAGTAACACTGCTTCCCTCAGGTGCTCTGCTGAGCTCTGCAGTGTCAGAGCTTCCCAGGCAGGAGTTGGCCTGGGCTGACTCCTTGACGTGCGGATGTGGCCAGTGCCCAGTGGTAGTGGGCTTGGTGTAGCACATCTGTCCCTTCATTGTATTTAATAGGCTTAATTTCTTCCTTCTTGAGATTTGAATGGCTTTGTACAAGCTACAGGTAAAATGAAGGACATGACATACTTCTGAATATGTTGTAAGAGAGTAAAAGTACAGCTTTGTAGTTCCTGCCACTTCCACTCTTTGGAAGATGTGTTTAATTACAGGTGGAAAGCTGTTTCCTAACTGACGTTAAACAAAACATCCTGAAAGTGGAGATATGGGGAAGGCTTTTAGGGGTCTGGGCATAACCGGTACTTGTTACTCCATGGCACTTCTGCTGCTGGTGGAATCCTTGCTGACAGTATTCTCATTTTGTACTGCTGCAATATGACTGTGTGGGTGGCTTTATTCCCTTTTCCTAGCTAAGGTTAGGGAGAAGAAATAACAACATAAGATGCAATAAACAGTAGCAAAAAAGGCAAGAAGGTTTGTTTCTAGCAAACCAGAATAATGCAAATTAGTTGTGCAGAGTTAAAAGCTCATAACCTCAAGGAAAAAAGTTATTTTCTGGTCTTTATGCAACAGTACTTCAGCATCAGGTGTTTGAAGCTGTTTTACTTAGTTTGCAGAATTGGCTAAGACAGCTTGATTATGTTTAACGGAGTGTTATTGTGTACCTAAGGAGAAGTCAATGGTTATCAGGGAAAGACTTGGCGTTCAGCAGAACCAGAGGCAAGGTGTTGGTGCAGAGCCAATTGAACAGGATTTCTTAGCTCATCTGTTTTTTGTTCAGTAGCTTTGTCGTGTTTCCTGTTCCTGGGGCTGAGGAGAAGGGGTGGGGAGAGAAAATATGTCTTTAATCAGAGAGAGGTTGGTTTCTACTCAGTAAATGGCTGGCTGGCTTACTAGCTTAAAATCCCTCTCTTTTTCTTTTTTTTTTTTTTTTTTTTTTTACCCAGTAAGACAACCCAGGCAATGACTCCTTCCTCTCAAAGCTTCTGGTTCCTTCCTGATGCTTTTATGAGATGTGGGTGGGTCAGTGACTGTTTTAAACAAAAGTTCCTTTAATTGGTCATCCATATGCCAAGGCAGTGACTGGAAATGGTTCCTGTCCAGGCAAATCACTCTTAGCAGCCACTCTCATGCACCACTGCACACCCTCAGCAGGTTGACACTTTACAGAAGGTGCTTGTGGCTTTGCAGGTAACTGGTATGCATCCAAAAATCATCGCACCAGTGTGTTTTCGTAATTACTTGGCTCTTCTGAAGAATTTGCAAAGTTCTCATCAGCCAGTGCCCTCTGTTCTCAGTGTCTGTAGCCAGTTGACAGTTTGTGTGGAGAGGAATTGGGGGGGGTATTAGAGCATCCTACCCTGCATATTCATAGAATCACAGACTGGTTAGGGTTGGAAGGAACCTTAAAGCTCATCCAGTTGCAACCACCTACCATGGGCAGGGACACCTTCCACTAGAGTAGGTTGCTCCAAGCCCCTGTGTCCAACCTGGCCTTGAACACTGCCAGGCATGGGGCAGCCACAGCTTCTCTGGGCACCCTGTGCCAGCACCCTCGCAGGGAGGAACATGTGCCTAAGAGCTCATGTCAGTCTCCACTCTGGCAGTTTAAAAGCATTCCCCCTTGCCTATCTGCCAGACATTGTAAAGAAAGATGGTTAATTTATCCAGACAATGCTTGTGCATTGCATTCCTGTTCAGTCTTTCTTCCTAGGGTTTGTTTTTGTGATCCCTCATTTTTAACTGCAGGATGTGTTGGTGGAGCTGCAAACTGAGAATAGTCTGGGGCCATGCAGTAATGGTGCAGTTCTTCCCATGAAACTAATTCACTGTTTATAGCTAGGAGATGTTGCTGAAGGTTGCCACAGGCTCCAAGTGAAATTCTCATCCTTATCACTTGTGGGTTTTGTTACTCCTTTTTTTCTTTAAAAAATAATTGCTTTGTAATTTTGAGATAAGACTGGCTGAGTCCGAGTCAAAGTTCCTGCATCAAAGTGAAGGGCTGAAAAAGGAATTCTAAATTACTTTTCATAGGAGAACTTTAGAAAACATTTTGCTTTGAAGAATCTTTACAGTCATGTTCTGCTTTGCTTCAGTGGGTGCTGCTCTTTCAGTAGCTTTTGCAAATGGAGAAAACTAAGAAAAACTTCTTTTGCAATGATTTTTTGTTCTGTAGTCTTTAGTTGCTACTATGCTGGGCATGCAAGTGAGAACGGATATGGTAGTTATGCTCTGTTAATACATGACTCTCCATTTCCTCCATGTTTAAGCAAATTGTCTCCTTGAATCTCTAATTAGAGGAGTCTCTTCAAACACATGTGAGTGCAAACAGCTTCAGTATTTGTGTACTTTTGACTGTTACAAATCCAGACCTTCATTAACAATCTTAAAGATGTGGTCAGCTAAAAGCACTGAAGGGTATTGCATAACAACGTATCAATTTGGGTATGAAGATGTGGTTTGAGTGAGGTCAAACTCTGGTTATTTCTGACTCTCAAGCTTAAACTGCACTTTTTATTGCAGCTCGAGTGCTGAAGATGATCAGAACAAAAATACCCAGGTTTTCTTTTCCCTTTATTGCCAGTCATCAGTGGGTTTTTGCAAGCCAAGCAAGATTAATTCTGCAGCACTGGCAAATTTTTGTGCCAGCTGATAAAGTAGGCTAATTTCTATCGAACTTTTTCTTGTTTGAGGAATACTTGTGGCAAAATGGAGTTTGTTAAAAGGTTCTTCTTGCATTCCTTGTTAACTTCAGGTTGCTAGCTGGAACCTGTGCTGGCATGGTTTGGGGTTGGAAGAGCTGTGCTCTGTAGCCAGAGCTTGGTTATTATATCTCCTCTGACTGTGTATCCCTGGGGTCTGAAATGTGTACAGTGGTTCAGAGAGCAGCAGTATTGCTTAATGATTTTAGAGAAACTTTGCAATTTTCTGCCTCGAGGGTGGGAAGAGGTGCTTGTGAGGTAGGAAGGGCTCTCTGTGGTTGAGCTAGAGAGTGATTTGTGTTGGAAGGGACCTGAAAGCTCATCCAGTTCCAACCCTGTGCCACGGACAGGGATACCTTCCACTCGAGCAGGTTGCTCCAAGCACCTGTCCAACCTGGCCTTGAACACTGCCAGGGATGGGGCAGCCACAGCTTCTCTGGGTACCCTGTGCCAGCGCCTCAGCACCCTCACAGGGAGGAACTTGTGCCCGAGAGCTCATCTCAGTCTCCCCTCTGGCAGGTTAAAGCCATTCCCCTTGTCCTGTTCCTACAGGCTGTTGTCCAAAGCCCCTCTCCAGGTTCCTTTTAGCCCATTTAGGCACTGGAGCTGCTTTAAGGTCTCCCCTTCAGGAACCTCCTCTTCTCCAGGCTGCTCCAGCTCAGCTCGCTCAGCCTGGCTCCAGAGCAGAGCTGCTCCAGCCCTTGCAGCATCTCCATGGCTTCCTCAGGACTCCCTCCAGCAGCTGCACATTCTTTTGTTGGATCAGTGTTGTCCAGCAGATGTACCAGTCTCATATCCCTTCCTCAGGCTGAGTCCCCTTGGTTTGTTTGAAAACACTAAATGTTAATAATAATGGCTTGCTGCTCATGACACATCCTCTTCTTTTCTCAAATACGAAGTTTTGCAGCTAGAATGGTAAAATTTATCTTAGTTATGTAGGAGATTCTCTTTTTTAGAAGAAGCATGTGTGTCTTCTAAGGCAGTGCCTTGATACCCTCTCAGTTTTCTTCGTTGTTGGAATCCTGCTTGAGTTTTGGAAACTGAAAACTGTGCAGAAATCAGTTGGACACTTGTTGGAACATGCTGGGATATCCATCTGGTCAGGTAAATGGTGATAAGCATGAGTTTGGTTCTTCTATTTTTTTAGAATGTCGTCCATGAACTGAAGCCTTACTGCCACATGAGTAAGTCACTAATTGCTCAATTCACATGTGATTTGGCTTGCCATGTGTCTCCTTTCTGGCTCCTTTGAGACAAAGCAATCCTGGCAAAAAGAAAATAATCAGAGCCTAACCCGTAACTGAAGGCAAAGGGGCTGCTGTTAGCACTGGCATCTCCCAAACCCTGTTTATTTGTACTTGTGAAAACCCTGCTGTGGTCCCAGGAACACCGCAGTGAAGCTGCTTGCAGAGAGTGTGCCTTCCATCCTATCCTGTTAATGATAGCCACCCCAAGCCAGAGGCACGACAACCTACTGTGACAGAGTACATCCCTGATTTTTGGTATGAAAAGTTATTAGAATCCACAGTACTATAGCAATTGGGAAGCTGTTAGGAGATAGCATGCACTGCTTTGGAAGGTGTGTCACATCTTAATCTTGTGCATGCTCTCATGGGCTCTGGTTCCAGAAGGGAAAAGGCGTTTCTATAGGCACACTGTCTTCAGTCAGATACAACACCCATGTGGAAGAGAAAACTGTGACAAACTTCACTGATGTTCTTCGAATTGGGTTACATCTCTTAACTCGGTAGCAAGGTCTAAAGATTTCCTAAACAAAGGGAGAAGTATTTGTCTGTTACTGGCTGTGAGGCTTTCTGATGAGCAATTTTATATGCCTCTCTATAGACCTTCTTGCTCCACAAGAGCAACAGGGAGAAAACAGTATGAAAACGGATCCTGAGAGCTGGACCTGAAACCGTAGCGGTGAGAAATGTGCTTATCTGAACCAGAATGTTGTCTTTTTACTTGGCTGGTTATTACAGTCTGTTGAAAAAATGTTTAGCAAAGGTGAATATACTCAAATGGCAGAAATGTTTTGATAATTGAAGGATATAGTTAATGTAACATCTGAGTTTGTATTAATATTTCTAATTGAAATCGTAATAGTAAGGGTTTCTAAGGAGGTAGCACCATCATGGCATTTATGATAGAGAGGATTGACGGCTGAGCAGATAAATTTTAAGGTTGAAGGCTGTGTTAGAAGAGGGTGGCTATATCTAGTTTGAGTGGTGTAGAACTGATGTTAAAGCAGTTCAAATCCTCCTTGAAAAGCATCACGTATACCAAACACCTTTGACTAGCAGCTGTTCAGATACTGAGAGGACTATTGCTTCATTTGTGGAGTGGGGCAGACATGTTCCTTTGGAGGCTGTGAAGGGAAAGAGGAAAGAATGGAACTTTTTTCCTAGCTACTTCTAGTTATATGTGAAGCAGTTTCGAACTGTCAGTGGCCATGATGAAACGTTTGCATGTGAGCTGGGTTTAATAGGAAGTGTGCCTTAACCTTTTTTAAACCCAAATGTTCAGAAGATGGTGTAAGTTAGATACCTGGTTCCCACTGATCTTTATCTGCTGCCTGGTCTTCTGCCCTCAGCAGGAGTAAAGGATCCTTGCTGGCTAGGTAACTAAACAAAACCGAAAGGATTCCCTTGGGAGCAAGAAAGATGGTTCATTTTCTGGCTGGAAGATGAAGCTGGCTTGTGAATCCCATTGTGCTTCATCCTCGTGATTTGGTGATGGAATAAGGGCTGTTCTTATTACATTGCACAGAAAATCCAAAGGCAGTCTGCAGGCATGGTAGAGGACAGGATTGTAATTCAAAATGACTTTTGAGTACTTCAATAGGAGGGAAAGGAATAATCTGCAAAATAATGTGATTGAGTACATATTTCTGTGCCTTGGGCACAATCAATTGTCTGCACAAAATGGGAATAACTAGGTGGGTAGCAGAAAGGGTGTTAAAATGGAGGATGTCCTCCCAGGTATAATATGTTTTTGTGCTGTTTTGTTAGGTTTTTGGATAGCATAATGCTCAAATTCAGCATGTGTGCTATTGTGCTTGCCCAAGTTAGCCCCTGCTGTGTTAGGAGATCACTGTTTGAATGCTACTTTCGCTAATAACCTAAAATACTGTCTTCCCTGAGAACCGAAAGAGAACAGTGAGTGTAGTTAAAAGCCTTTGGAAAGCGGTCTGTTAGAATGGCTAGAATTTGAAGACTGGTAGGTAGCATGTAGGAGACTCTTCGGTAGCACAGGGTGGTGAGACGTAAGTTGCAGCATAGAAGGTGGGCATTTAGATCTCCTCTGAGAGATTTCCTCCAAAGAGATTTGCTCAGGTCCAGAGGATGGGAGGTTGCAGGATCACTTGGAACATACCAAGCCAGCAGTGCTTGGGAGCCTGCCAGTACTATCTTCAGGTGCATGTGGGATACAGCCTGGAAGAACAAGACTATGAGCACTCAGCTGTCCATGATGCTGTGAGAGCACTGCTGTGAGTTCCAGCGGTGAGCTCTGCATAGTGCCCCTTCATGGGCTTTCTGAAAAGCCTTGTGTGCCTTCAGGACACTTCTGCAAAGAAGCTGCAGAGCTTGCCAAAGCCTAGAAATTACCTATGTGCCAGTATTCTGAAAGGAGATATCTGAAGTTATTCTTAAAACCTTGAACTACCAGGTTTTGAGCTCACTATAGTCTTTAGTTGTGGCTTTTGGCAGGAGCACTGTATGCGTCTCACCCTCACATCCAGGCAGATGGTTGAGCTTTGAGGTCCCTTCCACCCAAACCTGTCTGGGATGCTATGACTGCACAAGCTCCCACCTCATTGAACTCAAACATGGTAACAGGTAGTAAATCTAGTGAGAGAATATTGTAGCAGTCTTTAATAGTTGCCTCTTCCACAGGGCACAATTCCCACAATGGCTGTAGTAGCTGTAACATCTAATAAAGGACAGAGGACATCCTCTGGACACAGACCCAGGCTGCTGTAGCACTGGTTTCAGGCACTGGGATGACCCTGCTGGTCTAGAAATGGGTTCTCCCTCCCACAGAGCTCCCATGTTCAGGACACAGCATTGCACATACTGGAAGCTGGAATTTCATGGACAAAGCAGTGGAGAGCACACAGTGGAAGAGAGCAAGCAATGCTGAATCTCAAGTGCTGGAAAATATAGAAAGGCACCACTCACTGCACAAAGAGTTAACGGTTGCCCAGCCTCTAGTTTCATAAGCAGCAGGAAAGCTGCTTAAAACCAATATTCATCCTCCCACACCCCTCCAGGAACTCACTTCTGTCTTCACATCCCACCCTCTCTGCACTGACACAGCTTTCCTCATGGCTGAGCCATTAACCAGCTGGGGAAGAGCTGATTTGGCTGGAGGAAAAGAGATCTGTTTTTGGAGGGTGGGCTGAGATCCATCTGGTTCACCATGCCACCACAGCAACTGCAAAGCAGAACCAGGGATAGTGAGAGGAGATGGCTACAAAGCCACTCAAGTGGAAACACAGGGCAAAGTTGGATGTCACAGTCGAGTTGAACTGGATGCACTGAACACAGAGCATGAAGTGCAGAGAGCAGGAGCACTCTACCACCACATGTAATGCTTGGACATGTGAAGACCATAGTTTAGACCATGCTGCCAGCTAAGCACACTACCTGTAAACTGTTCAGGTTATTACAGTGGTGATGATGGTGCTCATAATTGTAGCAGATAATTCAAGACTAGTGCAGTTATATTTTAAAGGGACTTGATGTGCTTGCAAGGACACAAGGGTGGAGGAAGAAGAGCTCAGAGCAGCTGCTTCCACAGTTCCTGTTCCAGCCAACGAGCAGCCCTGCAAAAACAGCTAGCCCTAGAGAACTCGCTGCTGCTTTCCACAAATCACAGATTCCCAGACTGGTTTGGGTTGAAGGGACCTTAAAGCTCCTCCAGTTCC
>JAOEHX010033464.1:0-22707 GCA_025448015.1 Bolborhynchus lineola | reverse complement strand
TGTTGATCAATTGTTCATTTCCAGTAAGATTCCTTTTCAGGTTACCATAATTCAAATTTAAATTATATATCCTGTAGTTTAAAAAGAAAAGAAAATAAAGTACATTAAGTGTGCTTCCAAGTGGGAAATTTTAGCATGTGATCCTGCTTGACAGACACTTGTGTGTATTGCATATCACTTAATTTGTTTCAGCTTAGTATATGTTCAGTTTCAGACTTCTTTTGGCAGACAAATGTCACTTATTCTGCATTTCAATGGTAGTATTTTCCTCCTGGCAGGATTTGATCCTGCTTAATAAATTAATATTTTCCTTCACCTCAGAGAAGGGATAAAATTTTTTAAAAAACTTCAGAAAAGTAAATTACCTTTTTTTGTTGCTAGCAGATATGGAAGATAACACAATACCTATTTCTTAGATTCAGTTTCTGGCAGGAAAAAAAAAAAAAAGACAAAAAAGTGAAAGTAAGTATGGAAGCATTTATGCATATTTTCTCCATTAGAACACCATAACAACCAGCAAATAATAAGGTGAAGCCTAAATTCTCACACTGCCCGCTATCTCCCATGGCAATTATAACTTCAGATAATTTTGTATATGCGCATGAACAAATTGCTTATAAACAGTGCTATTTTGAAGGCCAATTTGGCATACTATTTTTGAATTCATGTGACAGAAAGGAAGATTAAGCATTAGTCATTAGTAGGATTTTATATTTAAGCTTTTTTATCTATAAAAGTAAATAGACTAATTATAGTGAAGGAAATAAAAGTGAAGCTGATAAATAAATGATCTATTTTCAAACCTTAAGAAGCTTACTCTAAGAGTTAAAAGCTTGCTTTTAATTTTTTTCTGAAGCAAGTTCCAAAAAGAATTTACGATTTTTCTCTCCTTATCTTCTCCATCAGTTACTTTAATTTGACAAATGGAAGACATATCAACAGAGGAAGGTATGAGAAAAGAAGAATGAGAAAGTGAAAAAAGAGAATATTTAATGAAGTAATGTTTCATTTTTTAAAAAAATATAGCTATAAATATTTTAAAATTTGTACAATTTTATAAACCTATAGAATGCATATTTTTAGTGGTTGAACAAAAGTCCTGGCAGGTCCAGATACATATTAGACATGGTTTAGTATGGAGGGTAGTATAATAATAATGCTACATGAATGTCATTAGGGAAAATACAATAGTGCAAAATTTCAAGTATATCTAAATCCTTACAGGATAAAGTAGTATTGAACATATTTGTCTATTTTAGTAATTAAATTTCACACTCAGCAATATTAGAAATATTTCTGATGGCTTTACACATTCTGAATTATCTTCTTTGAAATCTACCTTCAGTAAAATCAAGATGGTTCATTTAGTTTTGAGTATTGCTAGAGAGGGAACTACAGAAGCATTATGTTTTAAGCCTGGAATGGAATTAAATCCCTCACACCCACTCACTCCCTGCAGTGGAATGGGGAAGATAAATGGAAAGGCAAAAGTTAGAAAACTTGCATGTTGAGATAAAGACAGCTTAATACTTAAAGCAAAACTGCACACAAGGAATTCATTCACTACTTCTCATGGTCAGGCAGGTGTTCAGCCATCTCCAGGAAAGCAGGGTTCTATCACGCATTGCAGTTACTTGAGAAAACAAACACCATCACTCTGAATGTCCCTCCGTTTTCTTTATTCTTCCCCCAGCTTTTATTCCTGAGCATGCCATTGTATGGTGTGGGATATCCCTTGGTCAGCTGGGGACAGTTGTTCCACCTATGTCCCCTCCCAGCTCCTTGTGCACCCCCAGCCTGCTTGAGGGAGGGCCAAGAGAGAAGCAGAAAAGGTCTTGATGCTGCGAAAGATTTGTTCTACAATAACAAATCATTGTATTATCTGTTTTGTACTGTATTATGCTATTTTCATCACAAATCCAAACATAGCACTATATGAAATACAGTTAAAAAAAAAAAAAAACAAACCAGCACAATTATAGCAAAAAAATGGTACAAATCTGATTGAATTGTCAATGTCAATTTCTTATTAAAGAAATCCATTTCAAAGTACTTCTCATATCTCTTAAAATGGTCACAAATATTTGAAATTACTCATGGAAAAATAAGATTTTATTTTTCCAATATTTGCAATATTTTCAGGCAAATTAAAGATATCTGAAGATCAAAGGTGAGTAGAGTAGAGTAGAGTAGAGCAGGATATTTCAGTTGAAAGGGACCTACAATGATCATCTAGTTCAATTGCCTGGCAACTTCAGAGCTGAACAAAAGGACATTGTCCAAATGTTTCTTAAATGCTGACAGGCTTAATCTATTGACTACCTCTCTAGGAAGCCTTTTATATTGTTTGACCACACTCTCTGCAAACAAATGTTTCCTGATGTCATCTGAACCTCCTCACAGCTTTGAACCATTCCCAGGCACCAAGGACAAGAGATCAACACCTCCCTTTCCACTTTCCTGCCTCAGGAAGCTGTAGAGAACAATGAGGTTGCCCTTTGCAGCCTCTTTTTCTTCAAACTAGACAAGCTCAGAGTCCTCAGCCTCTCCTCACACAGACATTCCTTCCAGCTCTGTCACCAGCTTTGTTACTTTCCTCCTCTGAACACATTCAAGGATCATCGTGTCTTTTTTGAACTGTGGGGCCCAAAACAGCACAGAGTACTCAAGGTGAAGCCATACCAATGCTGAATACAGTGGAGTAATCACTTACTTTTACTTGGCTGGTTCTGCTGGGTTGGATGCACCCCAGGGTGTGGTTTGCCTTCTTGGCTGCCAGGGCACACTGTTGGCTCATGTGGAGCCTGATGTCAACCAGCCCCCCCAGATCCCTTTCTGCAGTGCTGCTCTCCAGCCACTCCTCTCCTAGTTTATAGCTGTGTTTGGCATTTCTCCATGCAGCATTTGCTGTTAAAGTTCATACCGTTGATGATTGCAAAGGAACTGTTCATCAATAACAAAAATGTTAGTGTGCTGTCAACACTGTGTTTATCACAAATGCAAGCCATAGCGCTTTACAAACTAATCTTGTCCCTCAAGAAGCCATCTACCAGTTTGGTATCACCAGCAAACTTGCTAATGGCACATTAAACTCCTGTATCCAGATCACTGGTGAATACATTGAACAGAACTGGCCTGGAATCGAGCCCTGAGGAACATGGGCAACTAATGACTAGCCACCAACCAGATGCAGCCCCATTCAACAAAACCCTTTGAGCACTATTGTTCAGCCAATCCTTCACTCAGTGCGCTGTATACCTGTCTCACAGCTGGACAACTGTGGACAAGGGTACTGTGAGAGGCAGTACCACAAGGCTCACTAAAATACAGAAAAAATGCATCCATTGCTTTCCCCTCATCCACGAGTTGGGTGACCTTATTGCAGAAGGACATAAAATTAGTTAGACAGTACTTTCCCTTCATGAACTTGTGGTGACTGTGCCTGATGACTGCATTGTCCTTCAATGCCTTTGAATAGCAGCCAGGATTATCTTCTCCGTATTTTTAACGGGTACTGAGTTTAGATTAATTTCCATTGCATACCACAGAATTCTGAGTTCGGAAGAAAGAGACATTTGTTTTGCCTCTCTCTTGTCGGACAGCACCTTTAGAAAGGAATTAGACAGCAACAAAGATGGTTTTTCATTACTGGAACCAGGCCCAACCCTTCAGCAGGAGCTATGGACCTGCTGAAAACCTTTGTAGTTCCATATATTGTAGACCTTGTTGCAGGTTTTTCTTCAAGACATTTATTTATGACCTTATTTTGTGGGAACAGCTCAGCAAGGACACTTCTTAATAGTCTAATGATTATATCTACAGTGTCCTGGGTCAGAAGGAAGTCTAATATTTGGCACTTTTCAGATCCAGCTTTGTGCTTCCTTGATGCCTAAGTAAAGGCAGGTGATCTGGCTTCCACATTTTGCTGAAAACCAAGCATGACAGTTTAAATGCAGGTTACATATAAGTTAGTTTTCTTGTAAGATATCAACAAAGCTGTCTGTGAATAAATCTACAGTCTTGTATCGCTGCCATTAGGTTAGCTGAGTTGCATAATTTTTTTTTTTATTATTTTATTTTGGTTTGGCATTATTCTCTGATTTAAAATGTTTGCACTTATTTCCTTCTTGAGGCATTGTCCATAGGAACAAGCAGGTTTTGAGGGGTATCAAGATAAGCCAAGGATAATTATAGAAGGATCTGCTGCAAGTAAAACCAGAAGATTCCCAGGTCTATAGCAAAGAACTTTTTAACAAAAAGATTAAGGAGAAGGGGAGTGATAAATGTTGCCTATTAGACAGCAATGCTACATTAACTCCGTATGTACTTCGTATGATACTCAGATACTTACAGGGGAGAGTAAAGATAAGACCATTTAAACTGCTTATATAAATATGCAATTATAAATGTCTATTGATTTTAAAATACTGATAAATAAATAAACTGGTGTATCAGAAAACTTTGTGGACAAGAAGCAAACCAAATTCTTTATAAAATATTATTTTAAGCTTTTGTACTATTTCTCCCCTACAAATTTGATCGATCTGACACACTTCTATCAAATGCATCTTGTTTTGATTGAGATATGAAGCACATTTTCCCTGAATCACATGAAATTCTTCAAGTATGTGATTTTTCTTATGCATATAAAGCAATTTCTTTAATGGCAATATACCAGTTTTCTCCTGTTGTTATTTTGGTGGGTTTTTTCAACCATCATCAAAAAGTCAAACTCCTTGCAGGACCATTGGCAAATGCAACCAATTTTTAAAATACTTTTCAGTCTTCAGTACCAAAGAAAAGTCATGGAGCAGTTGCATTTCTAAGTTGAAGGGTAATTTATGAGCCTATACTAATTCTATAACTTCAGGCAATAAATATCCAATGTTACAAGTTTGACGCACAAAGTGTTTCAAAATTGAGCCCTGAATCCTATACCTCTGGGACATAAATTATGCTAGGCCACAGGTCTGCTAACGTGATGATTCTTTAAGGAAGAAGTCCCAGCTTTAACACAGGGACTCGTTGCCAGAGACCAGCATGAAGAAATACTGGCGGAGGCTGAACATGACAGCTGTCAACCATCCTTTTAGTTTCCCAGATAGTGGAGCCAAATTATTCCTGTTCGCAACTTGGAGCTCTACTTTGTCTCCTGCAGCAGCCAACCCAAAGGGACAAATCGGGCAGCCAAAACAAGAGCTCTCTGATAGTCAGGGACTGCAGAGCAGGTGCAAAGCAGAACAAAATTTGACAGCTCCATAACCTGGGGGGAACCTGCATGTAAAGGAAGTCAAAGCCTGACTGCTTGAACCAGTTGATTCTGCTTTATAGTTCCATTAACATGAAAGGAAAATATAAGGTTTTGGCCCAATATAGAGGAGAAATAAATATTATGATTCTGATTTATTGACTTTCAAACTTTTTAAGGGAAGAAACATGGAAATAAAATCTAAATGATATGGTGCCTGCTATTTTTTAATTTTTTAACTAAACTTTCCTAGGTCATTTTATAAGGAAATATAGATTATGAAGAAAAGTTTCATAATTAAGGAATAAAAAAATCAGCAAAACCTCAAGGCAAAACTGAAATAAGCAAAGTACAGTGAGCCTAATTCTAATTTGTATTAGACAGTTTTACACTTCTCTACTATGTAGAATATGAAGAGAGGTTTGGAAATACTTGTAAAAGTAATTTATGCCCACTTTAAAGCCCATTTACAATTTCAGAACAGTGATAACTGAGTCACAGAGCTTCTGAGTCACAGCAGCCAACATCAGTCAAAAAATTATGTGTGTGTATTAATTACAAGTTTCTCAAACTGTTATTCGTCATTAACACATCTAAAAAATTGCAGTGAGCAAATCAGTGAGGAGAAGCTGTCATGTGAGCCAGGCACCTAATTACAGAGGATTATAGACTGGAATTTTTAAACTGAAAAGCTTTCATTAACTTGACTGAGAGCAGAAACAGATTGCTGCAGAGTGGTCTTAAAATTTCAATAAATATAGAATATAGAATAATTGGAATAAAGTTTGTACAACCTATAAATAGCAAATTATTTGACCAAAATATTGACTGAATATTTGCAAATGGCAAATCACTAGGGCTGGCAGCAAAAATTCAACTATTTTACTGATCCAAATTTCTCATTTAAGATAATTTTGCAAAAGCAAAAAAAAGTTAAGTAATTCTTTTTATGACAAAATTTAAGAAAAAATGAAGAATCCTAAAGTTAGAAGACTCTAATATGTTATAAATAATGATACCTTTTTCAGACATATCCCTCTTGAATTTACCCTTTTTCCTTACCTACTTTACCCACTGTTCCAAAAGATGAAAAGTGTGGATTTTTAAAGGCAATTCTAGTGGCAAAAATGCATTAACCCTCATGCAATACAGCTGGAGAATTGAAACAATTTATAAATGTCATTCTGCAGTAGACTACTTGTTGAAATTGTGAGCACTTTTTAAAAAGCCATTCACATCTGAGAGGTAAAGATTCACCATGTAATGATCAAATCCCTGATAGTCATTAAAATTAAGACCCTGCTGAAGAGCAGCTTCAGATAAAGACTTGCAGAGAATAAAGTAAAGATTATCAGAGACAAACACATGGTACACGGGACACTAGCTCCAAAGAAAGTATACCCTTATTCTGCAATATAATTCCAGGCATAGCCAGCTAATGAGCAATAACCCTTGACATAACTTAGGTAGGAGTATTTCTTCTTTGCTTGTCTTCACCTTCTTCAATTCACAATGCTAAAAATGTTTTAACTCGCAAAGTGCAAGCTTGGAACTTAGAATCTGATATTCTCACAGTTTAGCCAATGTAATTTTTATTTGCAGTTTAAACTTCTATCATTTCAAGTATCTTTAAATGCATATGATCAGTTTAGTGTTAGCTTTTTGTCTTGGTCGTGCTGGAACATAGCAGACTAATTCTAATTCTGCTTGTGGTACTCAATCTGGATTGCATATGTGAAATACAATAAATTCTCTTCCATTTTTTTATGGGGTTGTTTGAGGTGTTCTATTTACAAGAGACAGCAGTACCTCCACCTTCTGCTGGTTTCTCCCCTCTGGAAGGAATACAATACTGGGCTGTTAATTAAAGACCACTAGAGTATATTATCTGGAAGCACTTATTTCAGTATCACAGAAACCAGTTTCAGCATGCCTTTCTTGCATTCCTTAGAGACCATCTACTTAAGAGATAATAATAGCAGCTGACACAGACATTTAATGAAATTTCCTGGATTAATGATTAGCAAATAGTGGCATTAACTGAATTGAAGGTGTCAGATCCCCCTTGTATATATAACGCGACCAGAAGGTGGCTTCACGCTGCCTGACTTTAGTCTGTTTTACTGAGGAATCTCTGTAAAGAAGGGGGATTAGAAGATAAGAGCCAAAGATTACAGGGCTCAAAGTTAGTAGGTGTGCAGGAACAGACAGAGAAAAGATATGTTTCTATTATATATTGGGTCAAATCTCAAAATTAAAGTTTCGTGTATGAAGCTGTGCACCATTCAATTCTCAGTTCTCTAGATAGGACACACATGAAAGTCAGGGAGTTTGATCTTTAGTTCTTTAATCTCTGAAGTCAAATGCACTGTGCACAGCTAATTTTTCTCCTATGTAAAAGACTTTGAAAATGTGATGTATTAAATATGTGTTAAATTTAATGAGTGTGAATCTCAGGAGTTTGGATCAGTCCTGTATGATGCCAGCACTTGATACATGACCTTGAAATATCCAGAGTTCTAGCATGTAGCTTTTAAAATTCTATTCTTACACACCCAAGAACATGATTAACTTCTGTTAAAATTAATCCATAAACAAATTGTTATGTAATTCATGATTATCAATATTCTAAGTGAATATCTCCCTTGATCACATCTCTGCTGAGTAAATTGCTATTAAAACCTTGCAAACATTAAATATGAAGAATCTAGTTCTTCTACTAGTAAACCCAAATACCACCTTCAGCAAATAACTTCAATCCCATGGTTAATGTCACAGAAATCAGAGTAGATATGAGATGTTAGAAAAAAAATCTTTACTGTGAGGGTGGTGAGACAGTGGAGCAGGCTGTCCTGAGAAGCTGTGGGTGCCCCATCCCTGGAAATATTCAAGGCCAAGCTGGATGAGCAACCAGGTCTAGTGGAAGGTGACCCTGCCTGTGGCAGGGGAGTTGGAATTAGGTGATCTTTAAGGTCCCTTCCAGCTTGAACCATTCAGTGATTCTATGAAAAATAAAATAAATATATATTCAGAGCACACTGACATTTACAGTTAAAGTGATAAATCCCATAAGAACATGAAAAAGAGTCATTTTGATCATATAGCTGTGACATGCCAAAAATTAAGAAGACAACGTTGCTTTAAAGGAAATCAAATGTACACCCACTAAGAAAATATTCTGTAACACACTTCCAGAAACTCGAACATTTAAAAAGAAGAAAAAACTTCTAAGCTTCATAAAGTTTCACAAGCTGCAGAAGTGCCAAATTTTAGCACTGCGATGTGGATACAAGATTTCCCAAGGATACTTTAAGATCAGTAGCACCCAAAAATCATCCTAGGATGGGCATACTTAGTGCATCAAGATCTTCTAATGCGCATCCAGTTGTATATCTCAAAGCTCAGCATTAAACTTTAAAGTTATATTTAAAATTCAAAAGGGAGATTGATGTGTGCTTTACAAAAGTGAACTGAAAAGTAATTTTGTAAAGGAAAGACTGAATTTAAGTGAAGGTAATGACATTTTAATCCAGCAGGAGGCTGAACAGAAAGTGTTAGAAAAGAGTCTGAGAAGCAGTATGTAGTTGATTTTTAGAAAGGAATACTGAAAAGATATGAGAACCCTCAGCCTCACAGCACAAAAGAAGACTGCATATAAATATAGTGAAAGAGGAAATTACATAGCTGTTGTAAAAGCTCCATAAAAATGGGACAAGCTGCTATCCAGCTACCTTAGTCATGTCTAGCATCATCATGTATCCTTAAAAATCTTTACAAGTTTTAGTGAAGTCATCCTTGTTTTACAGTTTTTTTCTCAAGGACTCATGGAAGATGATGCACATAGCACATAGACTTTTGCTTGTAAAACAATTACACTTCACTGAGCACAGGAGACATACAAGTGTAGGCAGAATAATAGAGCACCAGCACAGATATCTGTACCTCTGCTTCTTCATCATTTTTACCAGCTCTTTCTGGTCACATAAGATTCCTTAATGAAGTCCAGAGTATTCTTTTCCATTTTCCATTTCCTGCATTACCTCCTGATCATTCACCAAATATTGCTTTTTTCCAGTTTATGTGTCCTTTTTTAGGGTGTTCATTTGCTTTTTTGCTTGTTTTGTTTCTTTGTTTTTTGTGCCTCTGGACTGGAGAAAGATCACTTCCTTCATAACTGCATGACTGGCCTTGTTTTCTCTGATCCTCTTTCCTTTTCTCTCTCCTGTTTTTTTTTTTTTTTTTTTTTTGAGAAAATTAATGCCTTGCTACTTATCCCAGAACATAAGGCGGTCTTGGAAACTGTAGGCTTTGAAATTCCCAGAAGTCAACTTGAAATATATGTCTAGAGAAAATAAGAAGTTACTGTAGTTTCTGCAGGGATACCCACTAGAGAAAAAAAAAAAATAATAAAGGGGGTTGCCATTTTGTTTTTCCCAGTACCATTTTTTATGGAATGAACTTCCGCTAAATGACAGTGAAGGGTAGGAAATTGAAGAGTAGTGGTTCAAAGTACAGAACGTATTTCTTTTTGGCCTTTAGAAAGGCTTTGCATTTAAAATTGTAAGTGCTCTGTAGATAGAGTGAGTGAGATGGAAGTGGCTGTTAGATGTTTGCTGCGTCCTTAAGAGTTCTACAATCTTTTATTCAGTTTTAATAACCATACCCCACAGTTTTACAGATAATGTGCTCAGATGCTCAGATCCTGAATTTTGTCTACCCATTTTAAAATATCACCGATCTGACTGATTTCTGGTTATGTCAATGCCTTTTTCACTCAGTATGTTTTTCTCACCTCTGACCATTTGTGTCAACATGACTTTGAAGTTCTTGGAAAGGATATTTTTGTTACCTACATTTCAAATAGGAAGTAAAAATCAGAATTTTGTTCTATAAGGCAAGGGAAGTTGTACCATATTATCACAATATTTGAATGAATTTAGGCTGCAATTCTTTCCAATATGTGCTATATTTAATCACATTTCACAAAAGACCACTGCAAAGACCAACAGTTTAGTTATGTCTCTTCAACATATTTTGAATACAGGTGCATACAGTAAAAAGTTTCCTTGTGCTCCTGCTACTTTTTTTACCAGTACTATATCACTGTATCACCAAAGTAATAATTTCATTTATATTTCCAAACAAGATATTCTCCTCAGTCAAATAGTGGGTGTGCAAATGTATTTGGATCCTCATTTTCAGGTCATGGGGGCAGTGTGATTGGGCTGGAGTATGCCTCAACCCTGGTTCATGTTCATAACTTTAAAAAAAATTAAAATAGATATATGCAATAGGATCAAGGAGCTTTTTAACAATTGTATATTTCATTGTTGAGCAGTTCCTCCTGTGAAGAAAGAGCAGACAGAACTACCTGTCCAGACTAGAGGTTAAGACCTTAGACTGAAATTAAGACCTTAAAACTGTTTAATCTCTAGATTTTAAATTATAATCCAGACTAATTTTTAATTTTCCTGTGATATTTGTGTATAAATCCATATTAAAGGTCTCTGGATCTGTCAGGAACATACGGGAATGATGAAGTTGAGTTCTGCTCAACTTTGTTCATAAACTGTTTTATCAGTGCCTTTCTGTCATTTCTATCCTGTTGGTAATGTAAGTTTTTCAGATGTGCTTGCTGAAGCAGTAGAGAAATTATTTCTCCTTTGCTCTGTTGAGCAATGTACTAGGAGACAGGTTTCGGTGGTGGTGATACCACTCCTATTTCTTCACACTATTACATTCAGCATAAGCTCTGATATTTCAGCTGAAAATGAAGAAATATATGAGGAAAGGATAGGAGGAACAGTCTTTGGGCCTCTAGAGGCAGACATACGGTGGAGTAGAGTTTTTATTTAAGTTATTAAACCTCATAGAAGCCTTCCAGTATCTGAAGGGGGACTATAAAAATGCTGGGAAAGGACTCTTCATTAGGGACTGTAGTGAGAGGACAAGGAGTAATGGGTTCAAACTAAAACAGAGGAAGTTTAGATTGGATATGAGGAAGAAATTGTTTACTGTAAGGGTGGTGAGGCACTGGAATTGGTCGCCTAGCGAAGTCGTGAATGCTCCATCGCTGGCAGTGTTCAAGGCAGGGCCAGACAGAGCCTTGGGTGGCATGGTTTAGTGGGAGGATCGCTGCCCATGGCAGGGGGGTTTGAACTAGATGATCTTAAGATCCTTTCCAACCCTAACTATTCTATGATTCTATGATTAATATTTTAAATGGTAGCCAAGCATCAACCATGTAAATGATGTTAAAGGTACACATGCACTTTTAAAACTGCCTTGAAATGCATCAAAAAGCTATTCTGAAAGGTATATGACAGAAATAAGACAATTTTTAAATCTGTTTCCAGTAACTTCAGGTTGAATATAGAGGTTTCCACACTTGTCTGTACTTTGGAAAGCCTATGATTCTCGTATTCCCATCATCTCATCCACCAGCTCCAGAGCTCTTCGATTACATTTTATTATATAATTTATTTTACTGTTTCATTTCTAATCTTTTCAGTTAGTCAATAAGAACAAATTTTTTTTTTCTTCTGGGTAAATTCATTTTTCTACCTGAAAAAAACACAAAATTTAATCAATTCACTGGATATAAAGCATTTTTTATAAGCTACATGGCAGCATAATAGCTGATACTAATGAATAAAAAGTTCTGAAATATTTAGTAAGAACATTTGGTTGGCTTACAAATCCTTTGATTATGCTTTGCATCTGCTGTGCAATCAGCAAAGGTGGCACTACCTATCATAACTGATGGAGGACTTTGATAACAAGTAGCTATTAAAATTATCTCCTACAGTCTTAGAAAATAATTTTCATAGTTGTGAGAAAATAAGTTACATTAAAAATCTACACATAGAGCAAAACCAATATAATCCAAACTAAAAATAGATATTGAAAATTCAGCTTTGTTTGTGAGTAGTACGTGCAGCTACTCACAAAAAGCTTCTGGGGAAAAATAAAACTAATTTACGGACATTATTAAAGCAGTTAATTTTTAGTGTTCATGGTATAAGATTTACTTGGGTTTGATTGTTTATATTTTATTTCTTCTTCAGAACTTATTATCATTTTTATGTTATCTATATATCATATTTCACAGCAACATTTTCAGTATGTTCATAATGTTGGTCAGTGAAGGAGCAGAATACCAGTATCTTACTTTTGTGATTAATATAGCATGAATGGTGAACATGTATTTATGTTACATTTTGGAATGCTCTGAATCAATAAACAACTGTGACCACTGCATATGGGTTTGATCAGATAATATATGATTTCAGTGGAAATTCCAAATGCCAAAGAATACAACCACCCTGATTATGTCAGTAAGAAAATTATAGTTTTATACTATACTTAATTTTATTTATAAATTTTCCTATTTCAAGAAACAGGCAGTTAACAGGAACTGAGTATTTGTAAACATTTCTCTGAAGAAAGTCTGTTCATCTGATTTTATAGTATTTTACAGAATTTTATTTTTTTTACTTTTTGAGAACATTTACATGCTTAGTTTCTAAGAACTGTTGCGTAAAGAGAATAAACAATGAAATAAGCAAGAATATGGCCTGATATAGATTTTTTTGAGTATTCTGTCAAGAAATTAAGATGGCCTTCTAGAAACTTGGAAGGAGAAATGATATTTTCTGTCTTGGGTGATCCTCATACAAAATAAAAAGCAAATTATAAAAATATAACTTTCAAGAAAGAGTGGTTATTGCAGGAAGTTCAGAAGCAACCCATGGAGACCAAGAAACTATTGCATTAGTTTAATCAATCCTCGGGTTTTGTGACAATCAAAGTAAGTAAACTGGTAATTTATAAAGAAAAGGAGAGATTAATTGAGTAATTATAATTATTATGAGTTTTTTTAGAATTTTCTTATTTCATTATTTGTATTTTTAAATGAAAATATAAATGTTCTCTAAAAAGCAATGCACAACATTAGGAAAATGACTGAAGATATGGGACTAAATAGACCAGTGATTTGCCCTGATTACTTCTATTTTTAGCTTTAGACTAGTCTTTCCCTGAAATAAACATCAGAAATGTACTGTATCAGGTGCATGTATTTGATCAGCCAACACATGCTGAATTAATGTACTTAGTCTGTAATAGCTCTAATGTCTGCCACAACACTATCTGCACGGTTATTTTTGTGCAAACTTCCTTGGTAAGTAGCAGTTGTATAAGTTTAGCTACTGAGTTTCTAATTGAGGAATTCGTTAGCAAGTGCTAAAATTATTAGCAACTTAAATCTCAGGGATTTCAACTGTACTTTAAGATATTCCTAATAGCTTAAAAAAAAAAAAAAAACTACAGGGAAACTGCAAAAACCCCCATATAACAAAAAGTGTAAGTGCATGCCACCTAAACAAACAGATCTAGCATCATTTTAAATATTCTTAAATACTTGATAAAGCACATGCAAGTAAACCTATGCAAAATACTTCAATCACAGGAGAAAGAAAAAAACACAGCAAAACAACAAACCCCACAACAAGCCCCCCTGCTCCCCTCCACTGAAGCATATACTTTCATTCCTTGCTGAGATCAAAAATTACAGGTGACTGTGCTTTGGACTGTGCTTTATTCATTCTGGTGCTCATGTAGCTGGTTTTAGTTCTGTTTTCAAAGAACGTATTCCCTGACAATTTTGGATTTCTAGAAGACAAGCTCTATGACTGAAAATAGTTACAGAATTCTTGCTAAAGTGGAATAGTTATTAAAAATAAAAGATAAACAAAAGCTTAAAGAGTATGGTTTTGTAGATAAAGTGTTGCTTTATAAAATTAAAAAAAAAAAATAAGAAAAAAAGCCGTGAACACAGAACTTGCCAGACAGAAATAATGTCCATATATTTCAGATTTTGTAGTGGAGATGCCTCCTGGGATTTTAGAAGAAAGTCCTTATTGGAAAGCAATGGATTATTTCTGTACAGAGAAAGACTTTGTTCACATTTTATTTAATATTCTTTGGCCTTAAAGATCAAATCTGCAATGAACTTTAAAGTTCACTCTTTATGTATAAAATCAGGATTTGTCTTTTTTTAATTTTTAATTTTATTGGAGGTTCTTTTCTCATAGTGCATGAACAGGAGAAAAATTGAAACCTATCTTGCTGTCTGTTCACCTCCTGTAATTCAACAATTTCATTTCTGCTTGCATCTCAAGTTATTATGCTCAAGAACTTAACTTATCTCAAAATATTCATCCAAATATTCAGCATTGCAGAAATTTTTCAGCTAATTCCTAAATCATCAAATACTTTCCTTTCAACTTGTTTGACCACGCACAGTCCATAAAGGAGCCCATAGGAGAGCTTCAGCAATCAGTCATGAAATCTGCAATATGAGACGTCACCATGCCCACTAATATGGCCATAACAAGCTAACTGTGATCATATGGAATGATATAATGCTACCATGTAAACCATTTCTGCCATTATAAAAATCCATGTTATTGCAAAAGCATCCAGGCTATATCAAAAGCAAATGAGTGAAAGAGTTAAAATAAATTCTCTGAACACAAATACAGAAATGTTTACGGAAAACACATTGCAGTTTCTATCAGCTGTCTCTGTCAAACACAATAATCAAAACAATGTGGTTTGGTCAATTTGTGCATGAGACAGTTGTTTTGTGGAGTAATTGTTATGCCTGCAGGGAGCTTAGTGACCACAGCAACCAATCAACAATATTTACAAAAGAATCACCTTTCACTTCTCCAAATGAGGCTTGGCTGGATGAAGCACAGAACAGGAGTTATTACTGGCAGCAATCAGAAGGTACAATTAATCCAGAAGAAGGTAAAATTTAATCTCCCATGATGTCATTCAGAGTGTTACTGGAACTAATGTATGATGTTTCTATAACTCTGATAAATATAATTCAAAGAAAGTCATGTTGTTATCTTAAGGTAAATGTCATTATTTTCAGTGAAGTCCTTCCAAAAAAAAGCCTGCACATATTCAGATAGCTAACTATTATTCTTCTTTAATTACATAATTGGCAAATGGCTGGGCACCAATTTTTTTTTTTAGAGAAGTTGTTCCTAATCTTCTTTTATGACAAGTTTCAGTAGTCTGCAAATTTTTAGAACCTAGAATAACAGGGTTTATAATGGAAATACCGACACACTTGTGGCTATAGATGTGCCATCTACTGCTTTAATAATCAGTAGATAATTACTTTTAGCTTTCCACTCAGTGGATTAGGATAGATGAAATTTTTCAGTAAAAGATGAGTTTTGCTGCGAGAAAGTTCATTTCAGGACATGTCCACAATATTAAAATAACTGCAGTTTGCTCTGTGATTTCTCAATGTTTTTTGGTGGTGGTTATTTTTTAAATCAGGAGGACTAGCATGAACAAAAACATTTAGAATGAAAAGCCAGATAGCTAACTGCATCCCACTTATCCATTAAACACAACCCATCAATGCAGCGTGCACAGGTCGATGTGAAGAGCTAAAATGAATTGTGATTCGATGAATCAGCTCATAAGGAGAGAAGCCTGCAGATGTTCTCCAAAAGTTCTAAAAGCAGCTTTGCATCTAGTACCTTCCTAGAATTTCAGCAAGAATTCTCATTTACAAAAAAAAAAAATGTTGTATGTCTGACAGCATGAAAATCACTCAACCTACTTTATTTTATAGGAATACTGAATTTTATTCTTTTTATTAGGAATGAAAATAGCCAACCCACCAGCATCACAAAGCAGTGATTATCAAAATCACATTATGGATTCTAACTTTAATAATATTTCACTATAGTGAAGTAGTCATTATTATGGTAAATCATATCTAAGGGAGTGGGTTTAGCAAAATGCCTTTTATTGCTTTCATTTACCAATACTTTCATTAATCAATCACTGCTTAAAATACATTCTTCTGGGTGTTAATTTGAACCACAGGATAATGTCCATATAAACTGTGCCAGGGGGTGGCTTCTTTCATCATGAGAATATTTCAATATTTTATCTATAAAAGCTTTCCTTTGAATCTAATTTTCAGGAAGCAGAGATGAAATCATTAGATAATTCTTTATTATTATTTTGCTTCCCACGATTGTTTCTAACTTAATTTGAATCCTTGAAAGCCTTGAGGTGTGTTTGGGTCATGGAAAAAAAAAAAAAACAGGCAAACATTATGTATGTGCATCTACTATTTTCTGCTTTCTTTTGTACTGATACTAGGTGCCATGTAGCAGCCCAGAGCTACTTTAAAAAGTAGTTATAGGGCATACAGATAAAATCATGTTGCACTGTTTAGGAATGCAATTCTGTATTTAGCCTTATTAGCAAATTTGTAATAATTTACATTGTGCTTGTATTTGTGAATCTAGAGTCATACAATTTAAATCACCTAGATTTAAATTTAAGAGGTCTGAAAGTGCTTAAAAAGATCAGCTGCTCCCATTATCTTGTTTTGTTTCTTTTTCTACCTCCAAACAATATAAAACAGGGATTTTCCATTTCCTTCTCAAATCCCCCCCACCACTTTCCCAATTAATTCTTCTTAAAATAAGATGCTGTCACAGTGACTGGAAGACCATTGCAATGAGTTCAGATTAAATCAAACTGGGATGGCTAGATGAAAGACTCAAGACAGGGGTATAACAGAACTGAAAAATTGACTGATTTGTGAATACACAGCTGAGACTGAAAGTTACCATGCCATTTAGTTCACTAATTAATAATATCTTCAGTCACACTGTACTCAACCTCAGTTTCTGTTTTATTCTTTTAATTTGTGGATAGAATGTGCTCAACAGAATCCCTTACCTTTGCAAAATGAATAGAGCAAATTTAGGATTACATATTCTCTCTTGTATAAAGAGAAATATATATGCAACAGGAAATGTCAAGAATTTTTCTTTCTAGATAGCACACTTCCTATAATGTAGGAAAAGCACAAGCCCCATTTCATTGGTAGCAACAGAATAGGACCAAAATACGTGTTTCAAATGAGTGAATAATCTGTCACAGGAGTGCTATTAAGTTTTGCTAGGTGTGTATTTAATCCTATTTAACTTAACTGGAAGATTAGCTTGTAAATAAGTTTTGCCCAGAAGTAGAGAGAGTTGTGGGGGAAGCATGAGCTATTTCCACTTTTTGTTGCTTATGAAATGCTTTGGGAAGAAAGAGTCATCTAAGACTATCTTCTTTCAAGTTATTTTCATGAGATACTACTTGTTTTTTTCATTAAATTGTCGTCTCATCAAGGCAATTACCTTCTATAGACAAGCAGATAAAGGTCCTACTGCTGTCTTCTGCTTGTTATAGTTGAAAAAATAAATAATGTGGTCCCCACACAACCTAGTGCTCATGAGATCCTTTCTCATTCTGCTAGACCAGATTTTCATAAAATGGTAACTATATTGATATGCTTATTAAGACCCTCCGATTTTACTATGGAAGTTAAGGAATACTGTGTTTTAAGTGTTCTAAAGCATCTGAAATTAAAAAGGGGAATGACAAACTATTTCTAAGTCTTTTTTCAGACTCTAGGAATATTTATGTTGCCTAATGTCTAAGAAAAGGAACATGGTTCATAATCTAAGTTAGAACACCTTATAGTAATAGGATGAGCTACGTAGCTGTGCACTTAACTTTGCAGCAACCTGAACATCACTTTTATAATGATAAAAGATCATTAAACTAATGGAATTTCCAATTAAACAATTTGTGTAAATTGAGAAATTTTTGGCAAGCAAAATACTATACTTGTTGAAAGATTATATTTGATCAAATCATTTCACATTTGTCATCTCCTTAACAGCAAGTACGTAACATGTATGTGGATTTACAGCAGTTTTGTGACTTCTGTTGAAGTTGGTACGTGACAAACTTGATTTATTCCTTTGTATGAAGTTTAACTTACGAGCACAGTATGACGAACACATATGCTGGGTATTAGGCAGATTATCAGATAAGCACAGTTTCTAAGATTGTTGTGTGAAATCTATTTTGAGGGCATCTAATTTTCAGTTTAACTCAAAGATGTGTACGTAGGTGCCTTTCTCCTTTTACACTAATGTGAACATTAGCATTTCAACTGATAATGGCATAAAAAGGATCAGATATCTAACGAAATTTAAACTATCAAGGTGTCACACAACATTTCATCTTTGTGATGAAACAGCATATTAAAGCTGAAAGTAAAGGTGAAATAATACAGAAAATTAAGTTTTCTACAATTGACCATTGTTGCTAACTCAGCTCTTTTACAAATAAACTAAATCCAAGGCCAGTGTTGCTATCAAATATTTGGAATCTCTATGGATGAAAATATTTCTCAAAGGTTAATAATGACTGCTTGCAATGGAAAGTGATATTATGTAATTCTTGTCCAGCAGTGGCTAAAAATGAAACAGATATGAACCAATAACATACAAAGTATGTTACTGCATTTTCATAATGCAGTTTAATTTTCCAGTCCTTCAACTATAAAGTAAGTGATTCAAGTTTAATAGAAAAAAACTGGAGTCAAAGTGAAAGAAATATCTTACTTTTACAGCTGCGGGAGCCACTCATAATGTAGCAAATGCAAGTGTAATAGTAAGTTATGAGAGGAAGATTGACAGGAAAGAAATCATTTTATAGTGTTAAGATTGTACAAAACCCAGAACTGAATTAAACTCATTAGTGGAATAGCATCAGTCTATACTTGAAATCACATTAACAAAATGATTTATATGATGAATTAACATTTCAAATGGTTTTTTTTTCCTTTTTTTTTTCCTTGTTTCTTATATATGTATGTGTATTGAGTTTACGTGGCACAGTTTTGTTAGCAAGGGGCTTGGAGGAGTGGCTTTTGGGTGACGAGACCAGGGGTTGCCCCCATGTCAGACAGATGTATTTCCAGACAGCTCCAGAACAGACCTGCTGGTGACCAAAGCTGAGCCCCTCAGCAATGCTGTTGGCACCTCTGTGATAGCATATACAGCTGTGCAGCAGCTGTGAGAGAATGAGGAGCAAGACGAATATGAAGGAAAGCCCTGCAGGCACAAAGGTCATTGCAGAAGGAGGACAAGAGCTGCTGGCACTCCAGGTGCCAGACCAGACATCATCACCCTGCAGCTTGTGGTGAAGACAATGATGAAGCAGGCTGTCCACCTGCAGCCCATGGAGGGACATATTGCATTAGATACTCACACTGAAGCCTGTAGAGGTCTGCATGGTGGAGCAGGTGGATACAGCCTCAAAGAAGCTGCAGCCCAAGGTGAGCCTTGGCCAGAGCAGGTTCCTGGCAGGAGCCACAGCCCATGGAGAGGAGCCTGCACTGGAGCAAGTTCGCTGGCAGGACTTGTAGCCCATGGGGGACCCACACTGGAGCAGTCTGTTTCTGAAGAACTATATCCTGTGGAAAGGTTGCATGCTGGAGTTCACAAAGAACTGTAGCCCATGGGAAGGACTCATGCTGCCACCGGTGATGAAAGACCATATCCTCTGGAAGGGACCCCATACTGTGGCAGACAAAGAGTGTGAGGAGAAAGAAAAGACAAACTAAACGTTATGAACTGACCACAACCCTCCTTCCCCATCTCCCTGCACTGCTCAGGGGGAGGAAGAGGTAGAAGAGTCAGGGGTGAAGGAGTGAATTTAAGCCTGTGAAGGAGTAAGGGAGGACAGTGTTTTGATTTTGTCTTTGTTTTACTCTATTCTACTCTATTTTCATTGGCAATAATTAAATCAATTTTCCCCAAGTCAGGTCTGTTTCGCTGTAGTTGCAACTGAGGAGTGATCTTCCTGTCTATATCTCAGACCACAAGCATTTCAATCTTATTTTCTCCTGTTCTGTTGAGAAGAGAGAGTGAAAGAGTTGATGGATGAGGGAGTTTGCATTCAGCTGAAGTTAACCCACCATACTATAGTTGTTGCCTTATTCTCTGTACACCTAATCAATGGCCAATAAATATGTTTGGACATGGTACAAAGCCCATTGATAATGCAGAGATAGAAAAGATGTTCTCCGAACTGATTGGATAGGGCACTGTCAGGACAAACCCTGATTATGCCAGTTGTGGACTGAACAGTGTTTTCAGCATATACTGGCTTTCCTAAAGGGTAAAGAATAAGTATCATACCACCAGTGAGCCGCTTTAGACTTTTAAGGTTTTTGAATGAATCTCTGAGTCAGCCGCAATCTTCAGATGCTAACAATGACTTTGCGTAATTTATACAGATGAACAGCAGCACATCTTTATATAAAGGGATGCCCAGTTTGGCAAGCACAGAAGTATTAAAGTTCTTATATCTACATTTAAATGAACTAAGGACTAGATGCAGATACCAATTTATATGAGGAGACTTATCAAAAAAAAGTAAGTTAAATATTCAGGGGGAAAGTTAGAATATACTAGAATATTGAAAAGTATTTTCTTCAGCCAGAAAACTATTCAAAGTTTCCTGCTGGTCCAGTTTTAGCCTTCAAGATTTTCAGAAAACTACTATCACAAAATGCTGTGGATTGCATTCGAAAATATCCACTCATTTTTTTTGGTTCATTGTAGCTTTAGGTGGTTATCTTCTGAGTTTAAATACAATCCTAAATTCAAGTTTAAACAAAAAATTCAGCACTGACCCCTCGATCATCTGTGTGTCCCATGGTGACGTCTTCAGCTAGTGCAGTCATTGGGATCATACAGATTTATTCTGGCACAATTAAATTGAAACATTTTACAAACAGAAACTCCAAAGATTCTTAAACTTCTCTGCAGTTCTTGGAAGCCAGAATCTGCATCAAGCAGGGGTGAAAAAGGTAAATGCTCTGTACAGAAAATGAGTGGCAGTAACAGAATTACATTCCGAAGTAGAAGAAATAAGTGTTATGTACACATCAACCTGGCTAAACAAAAAATAAAAGAAACAAATATAAGAAGAAAGTGGGGCAAGCTATGGCACTGGGTACCAACTCATCTAAACTGCTTACTTTTTGCTCCATGGCCCTTCTTTATACCACATCAGTGGTGCGTCTTCATAACAAACTCAGGCATGACTCTTGGCAAGACTGTAGCTACCTACAAGAACTTCTTCCAGAAGACAGTATTAGTGATATACCACCATACTGCGATGCTCCAATAGTTTCCTAGAACTATTTCAGAAGGCTTTGTCACAGTTCGCATCTTGAATGATGCCATTAAAATTAGTGCTATGAAGCACTAGTCTGGCACATTCTTGCAGGCACTTTAGAGTGAGTTTAGAGAAAAGGATGTCATGCAGGACAGTGTTAAATGTCTTGCACAAATCTAGGCAAATGATGTCAGTTGCTCTTCCCTTGTCTACCAACAATTTGGCACCAACATAGGAGGCCACCAAATTCCTCAGACACAATTTGCCCTTAGTGAAACATTTTGGCTGTCACCAGTCAGTCCCTTGTTGTCCATATGCCTTACCAGTTTCCAGGAGGAATTGCTTTATGATCTTGCTGGGATGAGACTGACTGTCCTGTAGTTCCCTTTTAAAAACGGGGGTTATATTTCCCCTTTCCAGTCAGCAAGAACTGCAACAACTTCTCAAACATAATGGATAATGGGTTGGAAACTTCATACGCCAATTCCCTGAGGACTTGCAGATGCATCTCATCAGTTTCCATGGGCTTATGCACCTTCAAATTCCATAGATAATCTCGAACCTGATCTGCTTTCACAGCAGGTAGTTCTTCATTCTTCCAGTTCCTGCTTTTGCCTTCCCAGTCAGGGGAATTATGCTTGTTTGCACATCCCTGAATCTGTGCACTTGGCATTGGCAGAGATACAGTCAGCCTCACTGGTGCTGTGTGGATAGCTAAAGTGCCCAAAGGCAACTGATATTGCAGACAAGGAACTTGCTTGGTGTAGATTTTTTAGGAAGAGCAATGCTCAGGGAGCTGCCCTGAAACTACCCAGAATTAAACTGCTGATGTATGAATTGAGGACAATAAAAAGGAAATTCAGCTACTTTGCAAAGACTCATTTAATCAACTCAGTGTAAAATGCAGCAAAAAATTCTTGCCAGAAAAAAAGCTAGTTTTTCATGAAGTATCTCATGCTATTGAAAGGATCAGCACTGCGTTGCTCAACTACTAACTAAAGCATGGTAAAACACTTGCTTTGTCTGTCAGACATATGGATAACAAGTTTTCCTCATGAAGGGCAGACTAGTGTTCTTGCTTTACACATATCAGATTCTGCTCAGAACATGGGGTGCAGGGCTCTGTGACAAAGGATGCAAATTATCTAGTCACCATTACACTGCTACAGTGAAAATACAATTGGATGTGCTGATAAAAATATTTCTGTAGAATAAAACTGTGTGGGAACTTTTGTCTAATTTCCTTTTCCCTTCTAGAAACAACTTAAAGAAAAGAATTCCATACTGAAATAAGTTACTTGGGCCTTAACTTATTTAAACCTGAAAATGTGTAGGAACGATATATATATATAGATATAAAATTAAAAAAGCCATAT
>JAOEHX010033454.1:0-15458 GCA_025448015.1 Bolborhynchus lineola | reverse complement strand
AGGCCCCCTTCAGATATTGGAAGGCTGCTATGAGGTCTCCATGCAGCCTTCTCTTCTCCAGACTGAACAGCCCCAACTTTCTCATCCTGTCTTCATACAGGAGGTGCTCCAGTTCTCTGATCATCCTCATGGCCCTCCTCTGGACTTGTTCCAACAGTTCCATGTCTGTGGGTATATTGAGATCTCTTGCCTTCGCCCATTGCTATCTTATTCTTGCTAATAGTACGTGCCTTTTAGGAGATAAGTATGTGTCTCCTACAGGCTTGAGACTATGGATGTTAATTTCTTGCATTTTATTTACTACCTTCTGGATGTTTGAAAATTGAGTTTCACAGTGACACATTTTGTGCTTTCTGCAGTAAGCATGTTGAACTGTAGCCTCTATTAAAACTTGAAGTAATTGTATACCCTATTCCTTTTGACTATCTTGTCATGAGCTGGGACTAGGCTCATACTTCTACTGCTTCGCCTTGTATATGTTTAGTTGAGTCTTTTCATTCTGTTAGACTCAGCTGTCTCAGTGGTTTTATTTACATTATCTTCTGCTTTGATAGAAAATAAATGTAGCCTTACAGATATTGTATCCATAGAAATTCTATCAAGTGCTTAGATCATGGAAGTATTTTATCTCATTAATTAATGCTTAATGTTGTAAAGTTGCAGCATTACTATCTATTTCTGTTGATTAGAGAATCTTTTTAGTATTACTAAGAGTGAAATATTTGAACACTAACCTGCATTTTCCCCATTTTTTTCTATGAATATATTGAGTTTCCCAAATATGTAGGTACATTGCTATTTGTGGATCTTACTTTGCCTATTTGCATGTATTTTTTCTCTTATTTTTTTTTACTAATTGCTATCTTAATATTTGTATTTTCCTATTTTCAACACAATCCCCAGTTATGTGAACTATTTCTCCACACATAAGGTGCAGGGAAAGCCAAATTATTCTCAAATACCTATACTCTGTAGGTAAACCATGAGGTACTTTTGCCTTTATTTAGTTTTTGTTAAATGCATGTCTACACTGTTGTCAGTGCAAGATTATAGTGTGTGTCCAACTGGTTTTGAATTATCTAACTTGACTGCTGAGAAGAATGGAGTCCTAGTAACATAGAACTCCCTATGAACTGCAGCAAAAATGGGTTGATGCCTAGCTGTTGAAGCTCATCTCATGCTACTGTGGCTATTTTGTTAGCAGTGCCCAAGATGGCTTATTCAAAGCTTGTGTGTTCTGTGTACTTAAGCTGAAGCCACAGCACTTTGAACTTACTGATAATTTAATGTGAGAATGCAAAATCTATTTTGGAACTCAAGTTTACTTTCTATATTGCAACAGGTAGAGTGAGACCTGACTTTAGATGCTGGATTCATAATATGAGTTAGCGTTCCTCTGAGACTTGAATACTTTTTAACTTAGTGTCCAGGTCCAGTACAAACCAGAGAAAAGGTCCAAGCTATCAAACTGTTTCCTTTTCAAAGGGAGTTGTCTCTTATGTCCTTATTCATCTGTCCCTTAACTTCACAATGTCCTCCTGTGTGACACATATGATTGTAGCAATGTCAGTGTGCAGACAGAATTTTAATGAAGGAGGTTGTTTTGTTTTGCTTTCAACTTTCTGATGAGCTCAAATGCATCAAGAATATATATATCTGACAGTAGAAAGAGGTAAAGGACAAAGACCTGTGCTTGCTCTCTGTCAGAGCAGTTTTAAAATATCTTGCCATTTGATGTGCTGCATTCTGTTGTAGAGGTGAAAAAGCTGTAGATTCATTTCTAGCACAAGTGATCTAACAGTATGCAGAGAGAAGTAGCCATACTAAATCCAGGAAAGATACCAAAATAGCTATCCCTTTGAATCTGAGAAGAATGTTAACTGAATTCTTCCTATGTACCTTCACAAATTTGCAGAATGCCTTTGTGATCCATTTACTTATGGAAAGTCCATTAAGCAGATTACGTTAGTTACTTTAGCCTGCCTACAGAACCTATTTCTTTATATTTGATTTTACACAGTATGTAAAGAAATAAGAATTTCTGATAAATATGAATATGTTTTTAACTTGCTATCTCCATGTCGCCAAAAGTGATTGTCCTTTCAGAGGCTGTGGTGTCTCAATACTTTTATTCAGGTAACAGTTGCATATGTGTCTAGTCTCTGAATACAGTAATTTTTAACCCTCCCAGTCTGTAAATGGTGATAACTGGACATTGGTGTTTCTTGCAAAGACGTCAGTGTCTCTTGGCTAGTCATTCTTCAAGCTTCTTCGACATACGTTGTCTGAATACTGGTGCTGAAGAGCACTTCACAAAACGTCAATACATTAGATTGTGTACATTTGCCACAGTTATATAGATTTGAGTTACATAGCACATGCTTGAAAGATCTGCTGCTTGTTAACGTATTCATGGACACCTACTTATCCTTATTGAGTTACACTAAGAATTTGTGTTTCATATTGCATTGAATACAGTAGATAATTTCACATTTGATGAAGAAGCAAGTTTGTTGTGTAGGGGGTTTTCATATCCAACTCTATCAGGTGTATCAATGTAAATCCACTGTTACTTCCCAGAATATGCTGCTATGTGCTATGCTGGTTTATTCATAAGATTGCCTTCTATTTCTGTTGTACACTGTTGTTTCTGTTCATATTTCCTATGGACAGTCAGTCCAGCCAATGTAATTGTGATTTTTTTATTCTTAATGCTATATTTCTTTGAAGGACAGATAGTGCGCAGTCATTTAGCAGGCCTCTCAGATGTAACCTTGCTGGCAAGTAGTGGTACTTCATTGTGCCTGTATGGGTTTGAAGAGTGACAAGAAATCAACCTGTGGACCCATACAAGCTGATTTTTTTTTTTCAGGTGAAAGACGTAAGGAGGCTCTGGGATGCTTTAACTAGAGAGAATAGGTATCTATTTAACAGTGAAATCTAGTGGCTTGTGGCATGGTGTTTCTGAAGGCATTCCTCTGGTAATTTTGATTTATATACATTTTACATATATATAGACAGCTTGCTATTTAGACAATGTGAATTAGATATATATCTGTGGCTTCTATGGAATAAGTAGGAACATGCAGTAAATGTGCTGATGGCAGAGTATGAACTTCATTCCATTGTAGTAAAGTTTAGAGTTTTATTCTCTTTGTGAGTAGAGGCTGGGCCAGTCAGTGGAGTCTGTCACAGTGGCTGTAGACATTGAGCTAGACTTGACAAGAAATGAGAAACACAGGGTGCTAGCATTGTCTTTCTGTGATCTACAGCCACATTCACGTTTGTGATTAAAAACTGCTCACCATCAAGTGGCTATTTTATCTTCTGAGTCATCATTTTTCTTGAAAAGAAAGTATTTTCACAATATTTTCCAACAGAGAAAAAAAATCATCTATTCGTGATTCACTTAGTCTGAACAGAAATGAAGGGAATCCCAGTACAGTCAAGGATATTTAAACTGATATTTTCCTCCAAGATAAGACCTGCTTTAAATTTTTTCAGTACTGATTTGTTTATGCATGTTGTAAGAGAAAAATCCTGGAAGAACTGTAGGGGATTGCACCTTATCCTAGATTATATACTTACAACTTCTTACACACATAGGTTCTGTATAAATATAAGGAGGGATGCACAGTCATAGTGGTCCATCCTCAGTTTGGTGCATCATTAGGACTTATGACTACAGCTAGAGGTCCAAAAGGAAAGGCTCATTAGTGAACCTAGGTGAATGCTGGTACTCGGAAAGGAAACATTTTCCTCCTGCAACAGATAATTGCATGTCTTGCAGACATGGGAGTATAGGAAAGCTTATAAATTTTTGTCATCTTCATGATTTGTGCTATAACAATGACATATCCTCACCCACAGGACTTTAGGCATCTTGATCACTTAAGCTATTTTGCATTTTTTAATTAAGTAGATTTTTGTCTGAAACTAAGTCCTTTTTGTTTAGGCCTTGGTTTTCCTTCCTTCCCTCTGAAGCAGATAGCACTACAAATAATTCTCTTCCCCCACCCGACTTGCATCACTTTTGATGTAACCCTTCAGTCTTTCAGGCTCTTCTTTTCAAAAGAACAGCTAGAAATCCAATGTTTATGCTGTTTGGTTCAAGTTTCTGAAGAAAAAAACTCAGGGTCCAACAAACAAAAAAACAACACAACAAACAAACAGAAACCACAACCAAAAAATGCATTCTTCAGCACTTAAAACAAAGGGAGCCTGGGGTGGAGAGGGTATGTCCTAGGTGAAGACCTACACATTAATCACATTTCTTTTAAAAAAAGGACTTGCCTTTCCAAAACCAAACCACATAGTCTCAGTCCAAAACAAGGGTATGTAGTGATAGGACAAGGGGGAATCATTTTAAACTGAAAGAGTGGAGGTTTAGACTAGATTTCAGGAAGAAGTTCTTTACTGTGAGTGTGGTGAGGCAGTGGAATAGGTTGCCTAGGGAAACTGTGGATGCCTCATTTCAGCAACTGCTCAAGAACAGGTTGGACAGGGCTTTGAGGAACCTGGTCGAGTGGAAGGTGGGCAGTGGATTGGAACTGGATCATGTTTAAGGTCCCTTCCAATCCAAAGCATTCTATGATTGCCTCTTGGTGATCAAACCAGATATAATCTTTTCATGAACTTTTATAGCCTCCTTTTTACTGCATTCATATCTGTTATTGGTTTATAAACCTATTGATATTGTTAAGAATGGCCCCTAAACATTTTGTCCAATCTTTAATTTTTATAGCTATTTTATAACCCATACTGCCAGGCGCCTCATAGTTTCTGTAGGTCAAGGCAATTTGGCATGTTTTCTGACACATGCCCACTTTGTAGTAATTTTACCAGGCTCAATGTCGAAGACAGAAAGAATTCTGGGTTATACCGTGAAACATTCCTCCACACAGAGATAGCAGTAACTCACTGCTTCATGGTGAGATGTTTCAAATGATTTAGTCAATGCAACAGAAAGAAAACAAAAAAGCATCAGTTCGTCTTGCTCTCCTCCTTCTGCCCTCCCCCACCCAGCTGTGAGCTGCTTAAACTGATCCAGTCTTCATCTTAAGTAACTGCCATTCAGTGTTTCCTCAGTGAGCATTCAGTTGCAGTAGCTGGGATTTGTTAGGGATAACTTCGTGTAGAGAGTTTAGATTATTGTACAAGTGAGAGAGAATAGGTTTAAGTATGACAGCATGGATTCGTACCTATAATGAGGAAAATAAATCATGATTAAATGATGAAACTGTAACAGGATTATTTCCCTTGATGGACTTAAAATCTTGCAATATATCCATAGTTAAAATCCATATGCTTGGTCCCACATGCTTTTGTCCCAGCAAGTAGTCAGGTCTTCGGCATGGCCATTGTGTGAGGTCCCTAACCCTGGCAACACTGTGATTCAGAAAGCTTTGTACAAGACAGCATGTGCAAGACAGTATTTCTGGCTGTTCTTATGGGCATAAATTTGCTTGCCTACATCATTCAGGCAGAATTTGTTTATTACTGCATTTATTATTCTTGTTGAATAATATTTATCATTTATTTGTATTTTATTTTATTGGTTGTTGTTATTGTAATAGGAGCTTTATACAAAACCCAAGGAGATATTCATGGAATGCTATTATGACAATAGTATGTATCAAGATCTCTAAGTTAAATATGTTGTATTACTATCAATCTCCACGAAGTTGTCTAGAGAAAGTGGGATGATAGTTCTTACTGAAAATGTTTCACACATTTTATGCAGGTCTTTTCTTAGCACTTTTTCAGTGTTTTGCATCATTTTATCACATTTATATAATTACATTGAAATCTCTTTTTACACAGTGTCTCTGGTACACTGGAGTAACTCCTGACAAATAAAATGCCCTCCTGTAAGACAGTGCCCTATACTTCCTCTTTCACATATGCAATTTTATTAAGAGTAAGCAAAGAAGATTTCAGTAGCACACTGATGCACACACACATTTTGCTTTGAAGGGCTGGAGCAGACATATACACTGACAAGGCTTTTTACAATGTTTGCACTGCAGTGCTCACTGCCACAGTGTAGGTGAGATTTTGTCTGTGTTTTAGCTCTGCATTACTCCAAGATAACCCTTAGTTAATGCTGCAGAATTTTCTTTTGGTGATAATTTTTCTCAGCAGATAAACTGTCCATCCTGTTCGCGTGCCTTTGTTTGGATTCGTCACTTACTCTGACCTTTAGTTTAACAATCATGATAAAGAAGCTTTTGTATAGTGAAAAATTGCATTAAGCCTTCACTAGCAGTGACTGATATCAGTCACCAATGAACCTGCTTTTCCTTCCCCTGAAATAAACAGTACATTTTCCTTTAAATACTGATATTAGAGGAAGAAATCTTTTCAAGAAAAGAAATTGTCATGAATCTGTAGCTACAGGTTAGTTAAATAAGCATATGCCTACATCTTCCTTTCATTTGCAAAGCGAATTTTTGTCTTCATTTACTTATAAATCATGAGTAGAAGTGTAAAAAAAATATTGCGGCTTTTGTTTTTAAAGGAACAATCTTTGTGTGTTCTTTGTTTTCATCTTTAAGACTCTTAAGTGTGTTCTCTGTTGTCTTTCTGCAACTGTGAGGGACAGAAACATCTTTTAAATGAAAGTTAAAACTCTAAATCTGAAGCTTTGAGAAGAGCAATAGATACCATCAGATTTTGTGATAACACAGTAAGAGTTGCCAGTAGCAGTAGTAAAAAATGAGTAAAGTCTGGTCATGCTGGGCAGTGGCTCATATCCTTTTGAGAATGGCAAACACCTGTATGTTATGGACTTATGCAGATGAGTGAGACATTTCTGTTCCTGAGGATTGTTTATAACCACAACAAAACTCTGCTTCTGTACTGGTGGTCTTTGGTTTTAAAATTATCCTTCCATTACAGCTCTAAAATTTGCCTAGAAACACTTGTAAATTTTGTGGACTTGCAGTGATCATATTCCTTTTCTACTTTTTCCCTTCTCTTCCAACTCTGAGTAAACTTCTTGCAAATCTAGTTTCTGTCCTGTCAGCTGCAACATCTGGTTTGTGCTTTGCTGGTTCTGCAGAAGTCTTTGAGAAGTTCTTTGGGAAGTTCTGCTTCAGAAATTGTCTCTACTATTTCCAGTGAATGGAAGTGCTCCTACTGTGGAGCTGGTGTAGTACATGTCATTTTATTTTTATCTCCATAGAAATGCAGCCAGGAGCAGGCACGAATCCACTAAAATGCCTTGGAAATGGAAATGTCTTTCTGTAACTGGTTTAATGCACCTTTCTGATTGGGAGTTGGAGGCACCCATCTTGCTTTGATGAGCTTTTTAAGCATCTGATTCATTATTGCTGCTGCTGTGAATTTCATTTGTACAGCATCTATTTCAATGTACAGACTGATAAACTGCATCCTGCTTAACAGTAGGATAGAGATTTCTTTTTAGCACCATGGTTGAATGTTCTTCAGAATTGATTAACTATTGAACAGCATATACTGGCTAGTATAGAGAAGGATCTGATGACCTTCTCTAACCTTTCAAGTATTGTAGGTAAATTCTGTCTATCAAAAAAACCATAACCCCCTAAAATCCCAAACACTGCAAACTTGCTAAGGGTGCACTCAATCCCACTGCCCATGTCACCAACAAAGATGCTGAACTGTGCTAGTCCCAATTTGGTGTAGCTGTAATAAGTTGCACTGAGCAACCCTAGTCACATCATGGAAGACGGATATTGAAAATGCTGTGGGGAGTGTTAAGGGTCATCCCCATACAAAGGAAATGTGCTGCAATAAGATGCTCTTTCAGCTGCCTGCTTTCTTGTGTCTTCCAGAGATGCTTTATGAGCTCTTGGACTAAGCATTCATCCTTTGTTGAGCAGAAACTGACAGTTCCTGTGGCTACATTTGAAGTGACACTGGTAACTGAAAAAAAAAGAACTAAATCACCTCCAACAAACTACTCATAAACAGTTACTGGTTAATAGTCCATGTCTGACAGGCTTTCAGAATCCAGGGATAAATACACCATGCAAAGGCATTTGCTCTTGTGTTGTTAAACTTGGCGCAAATGTGGTGGAAAAGTGCTTTGGAGAGAGAAGATTAAGTCGTCTTGGCTGTAGTTTTTCTGTTTATTGGGAAGTTGTTAAAAAAATTCCTTGACTTAAATGAAACACTGAACTCTTACAGTAGGTTTGTTTCATCAGATTACAGTAGTTCAAATGCAGTGGCTGTTTAAAATTACATTTGGCTTGTGTAAAGCAACTGTCATAGAGTATACTAATCATACAGGCTCCTCATGAACAGGTAAAAATCTCAATGCTTTTTATAAGGGACAAAGGTTGGTTAATCATGGAGGTGGGCATAACCCTGATTAACCTTTCTACCAGTGGTTAATTTGGCCCAGAGTACATAAATCTTCTGTGACTTCTTTAATATCTTTGTAAGCCTAGCATTCTGCTGAGTACTGTCCTCATGATACAGATTTTATTTGTAAACAGGAACTTCTCCACTGAATGCAATGTAAATTGCAAGGGCATGTTCCATTATAAAGAACAAGTTATGAAAATGTCCGTCAGAAATAATCACAGTCAATCCTGCTGTCTGGCAGAAATATAGACTAGACAGTTTACTGGTGTCTCCTTCAGCAGTGTTTTCTTAGTTCTGTTACCAGGAATATCAGAATTTAAATCAAAATAATGCAAAAATCATAAAATCACATGTAACGAGAAAGTGGAAAGGAAATGTTACCAATCTTCTATTCTTGGCTTTGCACAGTGGTTTGTGACATGGGTTTACTCTCCCATGACTGCATAGAAAGCAGAGTATGCTTGTGGATCGTGGTTTTGAAGATATGAAGGCTCTTGAATCTACAAATATTTCCTTGTTTTTTCACTGATGTTTAAGGATGTTTTTAAGGTCTTTAAACAGCTACTTTTTCCTTTTAAACTTTACGCCTTAAGTCAGATGTGGCACGCAGTACACATATGGTCTGAAGTGCATATTTTGACAGGTATTTTTAAGAGTGACTTTTAAGAATAAATTAATAGGAAAAGCTCTTGGTTGCCATTGCCCTCCACTCCCACATTCTCTAGATTATAAAACTTTCTACTATTGTTCAGGACAGCAGAGTGGAAAATGAAATGTATAGTTGGCAGGGCCAAAAAAAGGTAGATAGGTAAACAGCTACTGTAATTTCATGAGTATGGTAAAAATTAAAGTGTCAATATTATTATTAAAGAGTGGACAATGCATCTTTCTCACCTTTCCTCATCGATATGCAGTTGATAAGTTTCTATTCATTGCCTCTTACACTCAAGTATTTCAGTACTGATGTTTTGGGAGTTTTAATTTACCTTTCCTCAGGTTTCTCTATTTCTCCAACTAAGGAATTTTCCTTTTGCTATAGGCCTTCAGTTCTCTGCAGAAAGAATATCCAGGATGTGGACTTCTTATTATTGTACAATGGCACTTTAATTATTATTGTACAATGGCACTTTTAAAGAATAATATATTGTTTGTTTATTTACCTTTTGGACTATTATCTGTTCCCGAAGGTCCACAACTACAGAAATGTCCTCTACCTGGATATGAACAAGATATTGCAGTCACTGACTATCACAATGCACAGTAGTGACCTCCAGGCTTTTTTAATCTAACAGAGTATGCTAGTGGGTGAAAGTACTGACTTTAGAAAGGCTGCAGAGGGTTTGAAAGAAAACAGCTGTTTTAACAGGAGAAAATGGACCACTTTCTATCCTTTGCTCATGTTATCTGTGCTGCTTTGAATTGGAGCATAGTAAAATGGAAAAAATAGTCCCAAAATGAGCTAACTGTCCCAAATCAGACCCAGGCTTCCCTAACTCTGCTTGTCTTTAACTCCTTTGACAGCTGTCTTCCACTGGGACAAGGTGAAACTTCGCCAGGCTGCATTTGCTGAGCATTGGCAACCAGATTTGCAGCTCTTCCTGGGAAGACCTCAGAACAGAACAATTACAAGTCACCTGGACAAAATGTAACTTCACTGTCACTATCCTGTCCCTGGTAAGGCATTTGGGGCCTCCTTGTTACTGATAAAAAAAAAGTTTAATACAAAGGAAAATCCCTGCAAAAGAACTTAACTACTATAGAGATGTTATGTGTTTGTGAAATGTTCATATTACGCTGTGATGAGTATACTGTAAAAATGCAGAAGAAGTAAAAGGAAGAGAATTAGTACAGGTGAAGAGACATTTTCCAAAGGTGTTCTGTAGTTTGTTGTTTGTATCTATTGTTTGTAGTCTGCCCCTTTGAGGGAGAACTGATTGTGACCAAAGACCTCATTTATGAAAAATGCATGAGTGTTATGACAGAGCTGGTTTTGATTCGACCAGTCAATGAACCTCTGGAAAGCACTGAATGAATATGGCATTTTGCATGATGGCTCAAAGCCTGGCCAGCGTGTGGATGAGGTAGGCTGCATTCTGTAGACTTGATCTATTTAGCTGTGGATGTTACTGTGAAGTTTCACCTCTAAATCTAATTCCAGTATTACTTCCCTTCCATGAGCATGCCTGTGCAACTGTGGATCCTATGCAAAGCCTTACATACATTTGTCAGTGTGGTCTAGAGGATATTTCACATGCTGGTATTTTCTTTAGACCCATATTTAATTTTTTGCAAAAACTGAGGTCTCAATATACTTGTAATATTTTTCTCTGTGTAGTACAGATGTGTAATATTATAACATAAATGGAATACAATAATAATGTAAATTATAATATAAAAGATGAGTTAGTAATGCCCAGTACAAGGTGACTAGTTTTAGTTCATCTTTAAGTGCCCGTACATTAGTAAGATAACTATGATTAATCATGATAATGTGCTAAGACGATAACAAGGGCTAAAGATAGTTCTGAATGATATTCTGTGTTAAATTTATTTGCTAAGCAATGCTGAGAACATTGAGCAGAAACATGCAGCAGAAAATGTAACTTACTTTTACTTTGTGAGTAGTTTTCCTGTTTAAACTTGTTTTGTTTTTTTTTTGGTTGGTTTTGGTTTGTTGTTTTTTTTTCCTTTGATAAAAGTAGCCAGTTAAGCTCATGATATAATGTGGCCATGCAAATTTAGCTTCCTAGATACTGGTTCCCTTGGAGCTGTAAGCGTTGGCTGCATATCAAACAAATGAATGCAAAATAGGAATAAATGAGATGTTTGCATTCTTGGGATCTTATTATGTAGTTTTAAGATAATCTACCATGCCCTGGAAAAGAGAATATGAAGACAAAGAGGATCAAGACAGTCATGGAATGACTGATAAAAGGTGTTTGTACTGATGCAGAGAAGGGGGGTGTGTGCATGTGTGTTAGTTTTATAGCCACTCTTGCAAGTGCTTTAATGGCTCATCGTACTCCAGAAATTTCATATTCCTTTTCCTACCATCATTCACAAATATCTGTCAAGCCCAACTTTAAAACTCCCTACCACTCAAAAGAATATGGAGTCTGTTATTAGTCATGGATCCATTTGATTTCACACCAAAACCCAGAAACATGTCCTTAAAAAAGAGAGTAAAAAACCCCCAAAAACTAGATTATAAAAATACTAGATGTTACACAGAAATGTATCAGTTTATTCAGCTGCTCATTTCTCCACTCCAAAACGTTTAGATTCTAAACTTAAATACAAAAAGAGAAAGTGCTTGGCTGAGCAAACAAAACTGAATTTTGTTTCTTTGTTGCTGGGGCAACTGTCAGAAGGATATGAGTTTCAATGAAACCTAGTTTTACTGAACTTTTATTTTGTTTAGGAATTTGACCCATCCTGTTTACATTAGCTTTCATTAGTGCTTTCAGTAGGCGGATAAAACCCAGGCTGCTGCTCCTGACTGAGTGGACAGGTCATTTATTTTGCTGATGCCTTGGTTTTATTATCTATCAAATGTGTGTGGAAGAGCTCCTGGGGAGTGTTGTAAACCTGCTTTTGTAGAAGATCAGCTCCTACTTTTGCTTAGCGCATTGTACTTATTTTTGGGAGGGAGGGGTGAGAAGAGTCGAAAAGTTGGTTTCTTTATCATCAGTTTCCTCCCTGTGGAGTATCATTGAACCTGTCTCTGATTTTGGTACAAAACAGTTAACAGTCAATTACCTAGGGAATATATGAACTATGCACATTATTGCAAAGTGTTTATGTAAGGGTAAATAAGCATGTTATGATCAGTAGTATACAGGAGGCTGGAAACCATGTACAGCGAATTTCTTGTCTAAATTCATGTGTTTTCATGGACAGTGTTATTTTTGTGTGGAGCAGCTTCATGACATTCGTTGCATGCTGCAGTAGTTCATGTTACCACTTTGAAAGGGAGAAATCAATCAGCTGTCTCACAGCAGGATAATTCCTTGCAAGTGATGTTAGGTCAGTTTGATTTAAGTTGATTTGTCATAAGTGCAGCTTATTGAAGCTGGAAATGATATCAGAAAATATTTAGAGCTAGTCACATCTGATTCTCTGGGCATCCACTCTTGTTTAGGAAGCAGGGCTCAATCCTGTTTATGGTACAGGAAATTAGTGTCGTTCAGAACATTTTTTCAGCTTGGCATTGAAAAGTAGGGAGCAGTCTGCTTATGCTTGTATTCTGGACATGTGGCCTTTGGGAGGTTCAAGAGAACAAGAAATCATGAAACTTCATAACCGTCTGGAAATTGGAACAGAGAAAAAGTTTTAAAATGCTGTATCAATGGAGTAATAGCAATGGTTCATGTGCAGGCACAAAAGAATACCTCTTACTACACCTGTCTCATCATGGCAGCAGCAACAGCCACTTGCCTCAGAGAAGGGCAGGTACCTCAATGTGAGCAGCCTGCAGGCACAGACTGCCAGCTGGGTCACACCAGTGGATGATGTAGTAGACACAGTTGACAGGTGCTTCAGGGGAAATACATTTTAACTGACTTTAAAACATCTAGTTCAAACTCCAATTGCAAACTAGAGATAAACAGCCCATGAGGTTTGAGATATTTGTCTGCAACAGTTAAAGAAAAGTATTCATATATTTTATATATATGTAGTTTTTGTATGCTTACATTTGTAGTTGAAGTGTAAAAGCACTAGGAAGTGAATCCAGAAACCCTTATATTTGCTGATCTGTTGCTTGTTCAAATGGCAATTGCTTTCTATAGTATAATCCTTATATATAATCCTTACCTGAAGCAAGAGAAGAGCTAAGTGTAATCGTGGCTTTACCGGCCAACAGATGTTTCAGAAACAGAAAATGATCCCCAGTTGAAATCTTAATGAAGGCTGTCAACTGAAAACCACATTAAATCCCTGAAACCTTAGCTAAAATTCTAGAGCCCTGGCATATGAGCAAGTTCTAAATTTTTTATTCATGTTTAGATTTCTAGTTTATGAGAGTGAATGCCAGCACTCTGGTGGTACTGTGTGAGGGCTGTGTTACGCTTTATGAGCATAGGCCTCCACTGTGGCCAATGTGAAGCTGTGCTGTCCCCACAGGAGCTCTAGGAAACATCTAGGAAACATGCCTTGGGCACACAGTACATTGCTGAGATTTTCTCAGAACAAAAAAGGCATGTGGGCTTATATCTCCCTTAAGAACTTCCTCTTCTTTAGATGACCATGTGCATTACGCATTATACATGACTATTATTACTGCTATGTATTACTGATCTGACGGCACATGCTCACAAAACTTTACAGAATGTGTACTGTGTTAGCTTAGTCTAGCTGGGATGAGTAATGGGCAAGTGGGTTAATGATTTATAGGTAGTAGAATTAATCAAGTGCAAAGGGTTGGACAAAATAAAGAGCATTTACATTGCTGTTTTGTTATGAGCTAGTATCTCTTTCTTGGTGTCAGTGAGAAGGGAGAAAATACAAACCAGCCAATTTCATTTTCCATTTTCTCTTTTCCTAAACCATTAATCTAGAAAATTTCCCAGTTTACCTTTTTGGTTCCTTCTTTCTTACAAAAGTAGTAGAAGAAGGTGGTCTTTGGTTAAAGAAAACATGCTGGGGGCACCTCTACACTTACACTCACAGCCTAGTTTGCAGTGATGTGCTGCATCCCAGCCCTATGAAGTGCCTGCCCATTGGAATAAACTGCTGGTCCCTGTGTAGGGTCAGTGTTTTGTGGGGTGATATTTGAAGTGAGCCAGCATCCCAAACTAATGGAGTCTGGCCACAGGATTCAACAAATTCAACACTTCTGCCTGTTATCTCTTGTTCTGGCTCCTTTATTTAATCCATGACAGCCTATAAAAAATGGAAGAACCTTGAATCAGAGAGAGATTCTAAATAAATTTTCTGAAATGGCAGAGGCTTGAAAAAGCTGCTGCAGTACGTACAACAGAGATGCAAAGTTTCTGCTGCAGCAAAGCCAGAACAGGGGAACGCTCTGGCTGTCTGGCTTGTATCTGCTCCTTATGGTCTCTCACAGAAGATTCATAGATAAGTGTAAGAATCTGTAAATAACCATGTAGGACATTACCTGCACAGTATGCTTCAAGTAGGAGGCCCTGAATCAGTTCCTTGATATAAAAGGAAATGTGAAGTGTTTCTACTTAGAGTCTGAAATTCCCACCCTCTGACTTCATCACAGTCACTTTGTTCCAATGCTACAGAACATAAAAAACAAACAAACCAATTACTTCCTAGTGCCAGTTAGCTTTTGAGTTCTAATCTGCCATTTCTTGTTTTACTTGTATACAAGAACCTAACAGGAATTTGACTTTATTTTAATTGATTCTTACCCATTCAGTCTGAATTCACAAAATTGCAAATTCTGTTTCTAATATTCTAGTTTGAGCTTTGTGTAACAGGTAGCCAACAATAACCTTCACAATTCTGTATCTTTGCATTAATCAGCCACTATATTTCTGATTTTCTTATAGGAAAGCAAATGACAATGTTGCAGCAACTCCACTTGGCAGCAGTAGATATGCTTTCTTTAAATAGGTTTTTCATTGTTTCGTCAGACCCTAGAACTTGAATTGTATTGATTGGATATATAATTATCATTATTATTCCTTTTAGTAATGGATAGTTCTATTTAATTTTTGGTTTATTTTTGGTCTAGCTTCTAAACATAGTAAGCTAAGTTATTTCAAATTGTGTGTCAGGCATGAAGAAGTTGGGCATCAGTAAAAGCGTAGGGTGCTGTGCTTCAATTTTTGTGTAGTTGAGGGCTTGATAAATGTAAGAACTTCATGCTGAATCTAAAGCATTTATGGAGAAGGGCTTATTTGGAAAAGGACAAACAAACCTAACGTAGGATTAGTAGAACATAGTGATTGTAGTATCAGTGTATGACATTTAAGCTTCCCCTTAAACAGGAAGTTTAGATTGGATATAAGGAAGAAGTTCTTTACTGTGAGGGTGGTGAGGCACTGGAATGGGTTGCCTAAGGAAGCTGTGAATGCTCCACCCCTGGTGGTGTACAAGGCCAGGTTGGACAGAGCCCTTCGGTGACATGGTTT
>JAOEHX010033452.1:49837-60638 GCA_025448015.1 Bolborhynchus lineola | reverse complement strand
GTGTCCCTTCCCACGGCATGGGGGTTGGAACTAGATGGTCCTGAGGTCCTTTCCAACCCAAACCATTCTGAGATTCTGTGATTCTAAAAAAAGTGATAGTGAAATCTCCATAACAGTAAGCTCCCTGGAGCTTAACAAGACAGCAGTAACTTGACCAGATTACCTTACCGGGCCATAGCAGTAGTACAGATGAGACTGCAAAACAAATCAGGTGTTACCTAAGAAGAGAGCAACAGACTGTTTTTCCACTTACAACTTCTCTGAAAAAAACTGTGTGAATTGTACAGATACTCTCATGCCCTACACACCAACCAGAAAAATGAGATAGACACTCAATTCAACATGTGCTGAAATACATACATAAATCCCAAGGCAATATTTTTACTTGAGTGCTTTTACTACTTTGATAAATTAAGTGTACTAGCCTTTAATTCAATGAGACTAAGAAAAGTAATATACAGACTCTAAGTCTGTATTTATGCTAAGATACACAAACACAGCCTCTCACTACTGAAAGTAGTTCTCTGAAGATTTTTATTGTACATGAAATTTCATAGTATGTTTCTTGGAAAGCTGACTAGACATATGTAGCTCTACAAGTCCTTATCAGCATGGGCAGACTAATCCTGTACAGCACAAAAAAACCATTGTTTATGTTAATAGAAGAGTATGAAAACTATTTCATTGAGAAAAACAAAGGCTATGTTCTAGGTGGTCTCCCATGAAAATTGACGTGGTCATTAAGAAAGATAACTTTTCGTTTCTTCAGTAGGACAGAAACTGCCATAATGAACGCATTATGAATGATGCTCTTGCAAATGCCAATTCTTCCAAATTTTCCTCTAAGTAATTACTTATTAACTTCCAATTCAATAATGCAAGTTTAATAGCATGCAATTTTGCCTTTTCTGAATATATAACTACCCCTCCATTAGGATAAGGCCTGCAGGATATTTTTTTCTTTTCCAGCCCTCTCAGGGTAGCAAGGGGTTTCTCCTATTTTCTACGAAATAGAACGTTTGTCAGCCTTCCTTATGCAAGGGGAAAATACTACATGAAAGAAAAAAAACATGAGACTATAAGATCTTGAACATCTGTCTGCAAAGAATTAAAAAGTAGGAAAATAAAAAGCAATATAACAGAACCATAAGAGGGATCAATTACTATCTTCTTGCAGTCAAGACACCAAGCAATAAACAAGGATCAATTCTGGCACAGAAATGCCATTTAGACAGAGCAAAATCCTACAAGAAAAAGAAAAGCAATTCCCTTGCCCTGTACCATGGGAAAACTACCTCTCCTGAAAATCTAGTCATACAGTTTAGCCTCCACGTGAATGAATTTGTTTGTATCCTCCAGTGTTTCATATGGGACAACATTTGAAAGAAAACCAGAATAGAAAGAAAATAAAGATTTCTAAATACCTCACCAGCAGGAGAGAAAATCAAAAGTGTTTAGAGTAGGAGTGCTGTCTCTCTGAAGAACATCAAGGGAAGACTGACAGACTGCATCCAAAAACAGTATCCAATGAAGAAAGCTTTCCAGTTATTATAGCACTGAAATGTGATCTAAGGAAGGCTGCATATCCACCCAGAGAATTCTATAGCTGGCAGTCTGTGTTTCTCAGCTCATCTGAGCAGAAGACACTTTGTGGAGTCAGCAATCAACTGCCATGAGGATCCAGTGCATTCCAGCATTGGCAATCCTCTAGATGACACTATTAAAACTGTATTTCTGTCAGAGGTTAACAATTCCAATACTACACCAAGAGGTAGGTGCTTCAGCAGGCACAGTAGGTTACCTTAAACAATGATCCTTTTTCAGACAGATAGCCTGGATAATCACATAGCCAGATGCCTTCTTATCTAAAACTGGCCACCAAAATCAATGTTAATTTCCTAAAATCTAACAGTGTGTACTGGTTTGGCCTTGGATAGAATTAATTTCTGCACAGTGGCCTCCATGGTGCTATTTTTTGGATCTGTGATGAAAACAGTGTTGATAATGACTGTTAATAAAACAGTCGGGGCATGCTTTAGCTTTTACTGAACAGTGTATCAGTGTATCTGATACTGAACACAGCATCAATGCCTTTTCTGCTTCTCAGACTGCCTTGCCATCAAGTACTCTAGGGGTGCACAAGTTTGGGAAACACAGTGAGACAGGTGACCCCAGATGACCAAAGGAGCATCCATTCCGTATGATGTCATTCACAACAATAAAAGTAGGATGGAAGCTGACCAGAGCTGCTGTTGCTCAAAGACTGACTGGGCATCAGCTTTTGTTTTGTTTGGGGTTTTGCTTTGTTGCTTTCTTTGTCTTTGTTTTTAAATTATTAAAATGTCTAACTCAACCCATGAGTTTTCACCATTTTACCCTTTCAATTCTCTGCCGCATCCCACTAGGTAGGGGAGTGAGCACGTGGCTGTGTGGGGCTCAGCTCCCTACTCCTTGGTTAAACCTCAACACAGTCATTCAATAAATATTACTTCCTTGAATAAATAAAGGTCTTTTCTTCTTCCAGAGTGTAAAGAGCTGTTCTAAATAATAAAGGAAAGCACTGTGGAAACAAGTTCATTGAAGAAAAACTCCACGTAGTCAAATCTTTACACGCAGCTTTTGAGTTCAGGTCATAGAAGAATAAGCTAGGACATAAGCTTCAACCAAAGCCCATCAAGTCAGCCATAGATTCTTCTACACCAAAACACTGAAAGGCAGTAAAGCTATCAGGGTTTGGTTTGGGTTTTGTTTGTGTGGGTTTTTTTTTTATTGTTTGGTACTTTGTTTTTTGCTTTCTTAATTTTGTTTCTTTGGTTTGAGCGTTTTGGTTCAGTTTTTTCTCAGACTTCAAGACAGGATGACTCCTGAAGGAGTAGTTAAAGAATGCAGATACTTGTAAAAGACAGAAACCAAAAGTCCTGAGTGCACCCATCATAATAGATTCAGACAAGCAGGGCTTCAGTATCTCGACAAGATTGCACTCACTGCACTCACTAAATTTTCTATAGCATAATTCTGGCCCTAAAGAGGATACAAGAGTTCTAATTTTTAAGAAAGCTAATATTTATAATGATTCATGAAACATCTTTTAAAGATGGAATATACTAAACTAAGGTTTATGTGAACTTCACATAAGTTTTTTTGAACATATTGAGCTTTTAAAGACATTTTGATTTGTGCCTTGAAAATAAATATGATAAAGAGTACTACCTATCCAGAGATGCTTGTAAGTTTTCTATCAGAATGGCATTTGCACAGTAAGTTACATACTCAAATACTGTAGAGGACAGATTTAGTTAATTTACAGATTTATGTTAGAAGAAAGAAAAGATTATTCTGGCAAAATCAGTTTTCTTCAGCCTCCCTCTTTCTTGTATGATACCTTTTTTAACAAGAAAATGAAAATTAATAGTTTCCAAAACAAATCTTATAAACAGCTATTACAGCAGCTGTCCTAAGTCAAACCCAAAGTATATATATTCCAGTACTTTATTTAACTCCACCAGCAATCACAAGAAGGAATGCCGAGAAAATAACATAAGGGCAAGCCTACTTCCCCCAGCCTCCACTCATTTTCATGAGAGCTTAGGAAAATCTTTGTCATTTTGAAGGATAGCATTTCTATGTATTTAGCAACCTTAAATGGATTTCGTCTCCATGATTCCATTCAGCCTTCTTCTGCAACTATATCATACTTTGGCAAAAAACGTGTAAGCATTTAGCAACACATAATGCAGTCAAAGATTAGAAGGTTTCTGTTTCAGGCCAAATTATTCCTTATACACATGCCATTGCTGCAGAGCAGGAGCACTCTCTTTCAGAATTTTCCATCAGACCCAGCCATTCTCCTTGTAAACACCTACAATTTACTAAGAAAACATAAAACAAATGTTTTCCCCATTGCAAAGAGAATTACAAGTTTATTATAGCCTTTAATCACTAGTTCCAAAAGCTTGAATCTGAGTAGTAGTACTGCAGTATAGGACTCACATGCTCAGCATTCTAACTCCTGACTGTTCACCTGGTAAATCACTCTGCTGCTCTGTACTTCAGCGTCTCCATTTGTAAAATGTGAATAATACTGCTGATTTCCTTTGAAAAAAAAAATTGAGAACTATTAGGGGAAAGTATTATATAAGAGTACACTACTGCTATTCTTACAGTTGATTTTGTACACAGAAACCTTTGTTTGTTCTCTTAGTTGAGCAGGATTAATGAGATGGGTTTTTTTCTTCTAATATTGGCTAATGGAAATCTTTTCTACATTGTAAAACAAAAGATCGTTGAACTGGGAAAATGTGGATTGCTAGTCATCTCTCTTGCAAGTGGAACAAGTTAGTCGCCTCAAGTAGGAAGAAAAGTTCTCTTTCAACAGCTGAGCACAAAGATAAATTCCAAAGATGAATTCCTTAAAGAAACCAACAGACAATATTTTTCGCTCAGTGATCTGTGTTTGTAGCCCTTAATCTGCATATCAGGAAAAAAATCATTTATAGCAAGTGATCTCCAAGAAATGAAACTATCTAAAGACATTTCTATGTTGTCAACTGGCACAGAGATTACTGAGAACACTCAATCAAGCCAGCATTGGCAAGTATATCCCTAATATTTAAGGAATACAGAAAAAAAGTCCAACTGTAACCATACATCATGCCTCCCTTTGTTTACTTTGCTCAGGTGTTCATTTTTTGGAAAAGCTTCCTGGAAAAGCTTCCATGGGAACTTCATCCTTGCAAGATACTGAGAGTTTTCATTTGGAGAGATTCTGCAAAATTTCTCTCTGAGCAGATAGGTTAAAGAATATGAAGAACATCGGTTTACTTGCAGTATCAGCATAGAATAATGTGAAGCAGGCTGACTTGGAATATTAATAAAAAAAATAATAACAGCAGCCTAATTGTTACCCCCAAATCTCAGGGAAGATCAAAACAGTAGATTTTTTGTAGCATAAAATCTAGCTATTTAATTTTTTCCCTTTTAAGAGTGCAAGAAAGGATTAGGCTCTGCAGTTTTTAAAGCTATGAGAAAAGGTAGTATTTTCCTGCTTAATACTTTTTAGTCTTGAAACCTCCACCAAAGAGGTTCTGAAATACAGACATTCAGGCAAATCAAGTCTCTTTAGTTTAATACAGATCAGAGGCAATGTCTTGAATTAGTAACTGAAATCTTTTTCTTTTGGATAAGCATATCACTGTGAATTCTAAAGAACAGAAGGTCATTAGGCTACACTAGAAATACTCTGAAAATGATCCATCACAATATATTAAAAACATATCAACACAAGTAATTACATAATAGGGTAACAAGTAATTTCCAAGTTTATGTTAATAATGCAATTGCAATTGATAACCTAGATGTATTTCTCGGGTGACAGAAGACTTGCAGAAGGATGAGTTTCAGCTATTAAAATAGCCATCCGTGAATGACCTGCTTGGCCAAAATGCTTAGTGAATCTACCTAAAATGCAAACCAGGCAGAAATGTTACTTACACAATACCAGAGCACAGATTGAGAAAGACACAAGAGGGAAATCCAGTACAGAGAAGAGCATACTCTTAATTGATCAGGACGTATGGAGCACCCATGCAGAGACAACCCTGAGTTGAAACTAAGCAACAAAAGCAGATCATTTTTTCTGCTTCAGTGCTTTCTCCAAACTCCATACTTGGTGCCCAACATATGTTCTACTATAAAATAATAGGCATGAGAAATGGAATTACAAGAAACAAAACTCTGTTCTGCAGACACTGCCCACCAGAATTCCCACTGAAATGAGAAACAGCTTTATAACTACTTGTACCTCTGATATAATCTGAGAGTCATAAAATATAAAACAAATATTTTACATAGGTTGATTTTCCTTTCAAAATTTGATTTATATAAATGTTTCAGTAAAAATACGACCAAATTTGGACTAGCAAAGAATTTTGAAAAATATACTTTTTCCAGGATTAAACTCATGCTTGTTCACTTTTGCATTATCTGGTGAGTGCAAACACCTCAGAAGAATCATGCTCCTTGAAACACTTCATACAGAGATACAACAGATATTTTGCCTAGTTATTCCTGAATAAACTTAAATGAAATTACTTTACAATGCATTTTTTCTTAAGAAAAAGACATCACAAAGATTTTAATTCTTTGCCTACTGAAATTATATTTCTTAAGCAACAACCTCATTTCTTTGGTACTAAGTTGATCCAAACAAAAACAAAGACAAAAAAAATTATTTGATATTTGGAGATATGTTGTCATCAAATGACTAGAAAAATATTATCCCATTTCAAAAAAAAATATCCAATACAACATGTTGGCCAACTTCAACCTATTGCTTTTAACAAGTATCAAATATGTTTGCGCTTAATTTTACTAGCATATTAACTGACGGCAGATATCATATCTTCAGTCCTCTCATGTAGACATCAGTGAAGTCATGCACAAATGACAACCCAACAATGATAACAAAACTTCTTTCCTGGGCATTTTTATTTCTACAGAGTGTTCTCACCTCTGTTTCATCCCATTTCAGATCTACAACTTTTTGTCCAGCTTTTGGCTGCCATGTAGGTAACGTCACAGTTGCTTTTGAACGAGGAAGAACAATGTCAGGTTCCAGCGTGGATGAGACTACTCTGCTGTGTTCTGGTGATGTCAGCTCTGTTTGTTCAGAGACTGGAAGGTTGTGGACTGAGTATTCGCAGTTTGTTCCCTCATAGCCTTCACTACAAAGACAGAGGTAGCCATCACTGCTAGTGCTGCAGTTACCATGGTGACAGGGGTTGCTGGCACAGGGATCTGAAACAAACTGGGAAAAACATATGTAGGTCAATTACTGCATATAAAGGATTTATTTCTAACCTTTACAAAGATGATTAAAAAAAAGATTCTTTCTCCTCCTGTATTTATCTTCTAAACATATTTACGAACCAAGCTCATCTTTGATGTATTTTCAAGGAAGTAGTTTCAAAAGATTAGAGAAGAATATTAATCCGTATTACTCACTTTTCTCAGACCATTTAATGCTAATTCACTGTTGACACATCCAAGCAAAGGGATAAACACAAAGTAGGAACATGGACACTGTTGATAACCAGGAATTTTCAGAAATAGTCTTGAAAGAGCAACCTATCCAGGGAAAACAATAAGCATCTAGAAAGGTAATGCAGTAACAGAAATAAGGATGTGGCACAGAACACCTATGCATCATCGGCTCATGCAGCAGCTCTGTGTTGTCATCATGCAATCTTATTTGTGGACCCACTGCCCATTTTAAAACAGCTCGGCCTTTCACACACGCTTTGTTCAGTGGACATCAGTTTCAGAATCTGATTCATTCTAATGCTAAAAACTCTCTAGGGGAGTTAGGAAGTTGGGGCAAAAATGTGCTTTTTTTTAGAACACTATTTATAATAGCATAGAATAAGACTGAGCTCGGTGATGTAGGAAAAATCCTGCCCCAGGTTTGCTTGCCTTCTTCCAATTTCTAGCTCTAAATTATTCGACTGCTAGTTTGTACTCAGTTTTTTCAGGTACTCATTTACTTTCATGTTACATGTTTTTTCCCTCTTTTGTGCTGATGTCTGCAACCATAATGCACTTACAGACTACATCTACAAGCCCTTCTCAAGTTTCTTCTCATAGACTAGATAAGCCATGCTTTCTCTTTATGGAGGACAAGCCCTCCATTCATGTGCTCATTTTTGCACCCTGAACTCCAAAGTTTAGCACTGACTTTTGTAAATGCATCAATACTTTTTTTGTCCTAGAAATAGCTTCCTTGATATTACTTAAGATATGTTTGCCTTAGTCAGAGCTAGATCACACTGCTGACTCACTGTCGCCATTTGATCAACCAAGACAGTCAGGCAGCTCCCTTGATTTGTCTTCACATCGAAGTGAGAACCCGTAACTGGAAACAGACATTTTCTCAGTCTTTAAACACAAATTTCACCCACGTGCTGCACTCCTAAAGTTTACCAATTCTCCCCTGTACCATATTCCAGTCCTTCCCTTCATAAGCAATGCTTATTATTATATTTCTCTGGAAGACACCACAGTTTTTTATTATAAAGCATTTGTTTCAATTATCACAGGAACAACATAAGCACTGGGTCTACACTATAAATTTTACCTTTCCATCAGTTCAAAGGCCTGGTGTCAGTAATATCCAAATCCTATCATTACACTTTCTTATGTAAAACAGTGCTACTATTGACCTCAGCCAGAATTCTTTCTTTGGCTGGATTTTTGCATACCCCAACCTCTGTAACATTTTTTGACAGAAAATAGAGGAAACATTATTATGAAAGTTAACTTCGGAGACAGTTAATGCTGAATATCAGAGGCCATGGAAGACAGTCCAGAATATGTGATCTACTCATTTATTTTGTGACCACATACAAATTTCAGCTCTGAATGTAATTTACTTTGCATGAAGACGCATCTCATACATGTCAGGTGATACACTAGATATCAGGATCAAGCTGTGACTCTTCTTCATTTTTAGAATTCAACTATATAGTAAGCTTATATATACTTGATACATAAGGCATCAAGGAAGTATGGATTTTTATGATCAAAAGGGCTCATCTCCTTAGAGTCTCTTTCTCTTGCAAATCAGCAGAATATGCAAATTCTGTAAGAACAATTTCTAAATTGATTCTCTGCAAAATAATATTTAAGTGACACAAAAGAAAATAACAATTTCTAGGAATGAGTAAAACCCTGCTCTGTTCTGTGATTTGTCTATTACATTTTAAAGCTTGCTCCCATTGCCAAGCAGCCAAGATTTTAAAAGAAATTTTGCCTCTAATACTGTTGAAGATAAAAAGTGTTGATGTGTAAACAAAGCCCAGTTCAAAAACATTTCTGCAACAGCTTTTTCATGTTCTAGTTGGTTGAATTAGATCTGAGTTTCAAAAACATGCAATGGTCCTATTTCTGGATAAGCTCTTCATTCACTTTTTTACAATTAATACAAATTCACATAACTCATTTTTCTTAATAAATCAGCACTTGTACTATTCAGAGGATATACAATTGTTCTCATCACACCTAAAATGTGAAGGTCATTCTTTTCAAAAATAAAGAGCATTTTTCCCCCTTAGTGAATATAACCAGTCACTTTACAAGCAAAATAATAAAAAGTGTTCTGTGATACATGTAACTTGCTGTAAACTGTTTTGAGGTCATTTGACTGGAAACAGATGTGCTTCGTGAAAAGCACTGCTTACTGCTGCCCTTGAATCACCACTAACCTTCCACACACAGCTGAAGTGAAAATAATTAAGGCTGTTTGGTTTAGATGAAGAATCAAAAAAGATGACTGTAGATGCAGAACTTCAGTGATGCACTCAGAATTTTGTTTTATGAAATGCTGCACAGGATTTGAACTTATCATTCCCTTTTCTTAGTTATGATTAATTCTAAAGTTCATTTTTCTTTCAGTAAGCTTATCAAAACAATGCAATGTCCTTTGTGCATGAAAGTTTTCTGTTGAACTATAGGAAGTTCACTTCAATTAGCAGCTAAAAAGAGATGAGGAAATAAAATCGATTAACCTCTGTTGATTGTGATGTTTCTGTGGTTCTTCTAGTCCTCTCCAAGGCAAGATGGAATGGTTAGCAAGGGCTCTGTGAAACATCTTGACAAACAAAATATGACCATTACTAAAAAATTCTAGACTCTATTTAGGTGTAGAATTTCAATAATCTTGATTAAGAAAATATAGTTAGTATCTAGGTCTCTTGTTTTCACCACCATTTCTCCATTTAACAGTCTGTCAGTTTTCCTAATACATTCAGTGACTAAATAGGTATAGTCAGCAGTTTCAGCTGACAAAGCTGAATCATAAAATGTATTTGCATGCAATTACTATTCCAGATGTCTGGGCAGTTGTAATCTTTGGAGTATTATTCAAAAAAAAATCCTAAAACAGATTCATTCTAAGGTGACCTTCATATTACAGTTAATTTTCCAAAGGAAGACTAAATATGGTATAAAAACTAGGCTTGATTAAGAATCACACTCACAAACATGGATTGTTTGCCAGCCAGTCCAAATGTTTTTAAATTTTCAGTTTAAGGTAAAATATAGCAAGATGTAAATCTGCAAGCCTTCTGCAAGCAGAAAGACAATCTGCTGGTGCTCTTTGTGGGGGCACTAATTTGTCATATTTTATGTTCATTCAGCATCTTTTCAGAGTTGTTCTACTTGTTCTACCTGGAGACTGTAGTCCAGATAGATTCCCCCAGAGAGCTTCAAAAATAGAATGGTAAGCCTAGAGAGAAGGCTGGAGATAAGCTCTTCAGCACTGTGCAAAACCTATCTTCCACCTCTGGCTCTCCTCTTAGGTGTGTTAGTACAAAACTAACTTTTAGGTCAGATTTATTGCTGCTGCCTATAGTCAGACAGCATTACACCAGCTTGCAACTTTTTTAAAATACAGAAAAAAGCAGAGTAAAGCCAGTCCTTATCTTAGGAATTCAGCAGACTCTTTAAATCCAGTCTATATAATGAATGTCAACCAGTTAACAAAGCAAAGCTTCCTCAAAAATTTTGAAGGCTGGTATTTTACATGTGTACAGTACCAATCAAAACTTCTGAAGCAGCTTTCAGACATTAAAAGCTGACATAGTCCAAAAGTTTCCAATGGCTCCTCAATAGCTTCCTGAAATAATTTTTCTGGTTATAGAATAAAATGTTGTGGTTTTCAAATATGTGAAGAGTCTTTAGCTGATTGCTATTTAAACAACTAGTTCCTTCATGTTTTGTGGTAAAAACAGATCTCAGGAGAAATTTA
>JAOEHX010033452.1:32495-49827 GCA_025448015.1 Bolborhynchus lineola | reverse complement strand
CAGTAACACTGGCTTTCCACCTACATTGCAGAAGAAATTTCCCAATACAAAAGCAGACAACTGTGATCAAAAGCGGTATCACCAGCAGAGAGAAAGGAGCAGACACAACAGTTTCAAGCTATGTACAATACACTAAAAATTATCAACTTCTGAATACTTTAGAAATAAAATAATTAAAATCTACAGTCTAAAATATTATCAGTTTGGTTTTAGTACAGTAAGTAGAAAATAAAGTTTTTTCTTATGAGCACATCTGAAATATACTGTCTTTGCACATGCATTACTTTAGGAGAAAAAGATGGACTCAGATTTAAATCTTTTACATAGCAATGGCAATAAAGATTATCTAGAAATGTAAGAATGGTATAACTATGTTCGATTTAATAAACTCAGCTTCATCAGTCCCTCAAAATGTGGAATTTTAAATCAAATTCAATCACACGCTAGATATTAATGCAAACTAGGAAATGAAAGACAAGCAAACAAGATGAATTTAAATAGGAAAAAACAAACAAATGTTCTATAAGGAATCCACAGAAAAAGCACTGAGATAAGTATATGATAAGTGCATTTTCTTCTATTTTGTGAAAAGACTATCTTGTGACTCAATGGGACTTAAGCAACATATGAGGTCCTGGAAATCAGAGCAACCAGGGCTTTCTTTTCCATCCCTCAAAACAATCTAAGCAGCACAAAACATTTTTATATTACATAAAACTTTCATATTGCAGCTACAAGAGTTTCAGTTCTGAGAAACTAACTACAAGCTGCAACACAGAATTGGAATTAATCAAGGTTCAGAGTGTAATGCCAAAAACTCTATCATACTGAAACTACAATGTAAGCAACTCCTTTCTAGAAGTAAACATCTACTGTTTTCCTTTAGCAATTCCAGTGAATGCCCCTAACCCATCAAAAATGACATCAACAAATCTAATAAAGAAGTACAACTTTTATCAGATAATTCAGAACATGATTCTTTGAAACATCATTAACCACAAGTATCTTGGATTGCTTCCACGCTGCTATTCTTACTCTATGAGTTTTGAATAATCAGAGTAATGAAAGTGCCAGTGAGTGTAATAAATGGATAGAAAACATTTTCCTTACTTCAGTGAAGCAGCAAAAAAATGCCTAAAGAAATTGTCTGTTTAATTGAGAACCAAAGCATGGCTGCCCAAATCTACTTGAAAAACCAGCAAAAATAGCAAGGCAAATTTTGAAAAGCAGGATAGATTCTAAAAACAGAGCTTTGGTAAATGGCTAAGTTATCCTTGCATAATAAGTTACTATACATCTGCTTTGCTCTGCCTATCCTCAAACACATTCTTACCTCAAGGCATACTGAAATAACTACAAAATAAACAGATATCAATTTTCTTCTCCCTCAACAAAAGTTAAATATCTATTTCACACTAACCACAGATTACTGCTATGTAAAAGCATGTACATGAATAATTATTGACAATCCCTTTACAGTTTTTCTCAGCTTTTCTCATCAGTTTTAGGGCTATTTTTATTATTATTATTTTCCTGTTGGGAATGGCCATTCAAACTGTTTGCTATTTGTCTAGATATAGTGGATTTAATACCACATTTCAAGTAAACAAGTCAACTTACTGTGTTTCTCAGCAATACCCATACTTAGCAAAAATGCTTTTAAAAAACAAAATAAAGCCAGAATACTCATCCTGAAGTTAGGTCAACTACTTTCAGAGAGGACCTAAAAAGTACTGTGAAGATTAGAATTGAGGTTTTCTTTACCAGAGCATCATCTCATATTGCTCTCAGCAAGGGTTGGCAACCAACATTACAACTGTTAAACGGGACCCCAGTGGCACTCTGATTACTGCTAGTAAAGCTAGGGGCTAATTCCAAAGACAAACCATTAAATTTGTTACAGTAACACAATACATCTGTTTCGATCTTATCCCATGATTTCAGTATGAAAATATCACACAGAGAATGAACTGTCAATACTGTCCTGATTCTTAATATTGTTTTCCCTTTCTAGAAGTATTTTTTTCCTGAGCAACAGTAGGGTGCACAAAACATTTTTATGATAGGACATTAAGATATGTAATGATATGAAATTTCATTATATTTTCATTTCTAGAATAAACTTTCACTACTTTCTAACACACACTTGTGCAAAGCTGAAATGAAGTAAATATACTCCCTTATTTTATTCTTGAAATCATCAAGTGACAAAAAAAAAAAAAAAAAAAAATCCCAACACAGGTAGCATTCTATTAAAAAGAAAAAAAAAAAAAAAAACCCAAAAAATTTTTAAATTTTAAGTTAAGCATTTGGGTCACACTCTGATCCAAGGCTAAAAATACTACTTCAAAATCTTAAAGTTCTGCCATGAATGTTCTGACTTATGATGAGATCACAACTCAGCTAGGGAGAAATACAGTTGAAATATCTTTGATCTGAACAAAAAATCCCAAATAATCCACTACTGGGATTTTCTAACCTGACTAAAGAAATTACTTATTCTACTGGAATTAAGAATAACTTGAATTCCTAAGTTTTCATCTGTTTATAAATCAACACACTATAGACTCTATTCACATATACCAAGTTTTACACAATCTCTGTGTCTGTCCACCCTTACAAATATTGACTGCAGCGAACAAACCTTGTTTGGCATTTTTCTAGAGATCTCAAAAATAGTTAAACTTCTTTCACTTCCATTGCATGAACAAGCAACAAGATAGAGGATCAAGCCTGTATAAACGCTCTAACTGGCAAAAAGACCACAGCAGAAGTTCACGTATTACTGTGTAGCAAGCTAGCTGCAAGACTGAGCACTCTTAGTAAAGTTCAACAGGAACAACAGCAGCATTTTTATTTTCTTTAGCATCAACACTGAGCGACCACAAGACACAAAACAAGACTTCATTAGTTCAAGTACTCATGACATTTCTTGATTTAGAAGTCCAAGGCTTCAGACATTTTCTAGATAAGATACAGCAAAACAGACAGATCTTGTAACAAGGACACAACTCAGTGAGTTGTGCAATAAAACTATGCAGTTGAACCATCAACATCGCATGAAAAGCTGAAAAACTCGATGGATTTGACAACTGGCTACTCCTGTGAAAACAGGGAAAAATAATAAACACAACCACAAGGTGTCTAGACTATATGATACACTCAACGGACCACTGATGTCACATTTTCCAAATCAAATATCAAAAACACACTGAGCAGAACTGACATCTAAAGAGATTCAGTGAAAAGGGGTGCCAGTGTGAAGTAGCTGCCTTCTTTTCTCTGGTTGTTACGGCAGACAAGGACACACAGCCTTCCTTCTTGGATTAGGACCGTAAAGAGATTTCTTGTCACAAATGATTTTGTTCTTTTAAGACACAGTCAGAGACAGTATAGAAGCCTTTATCACATAACAAAGCACATGCCTGCACAGAGAGAAATATCCAAAAAGTTTTCAAATCAACATCCAGTTCCTAATCCTGAAGAATATCATTTTACTGCAAGAAATGATTGGATTAAATATTTGAACAACGTTGGGAACAGAGATAAAAGCCCGAATTTTCACTGCTTCTCCTTGCTTAAACATCATCACTCACTCGTGTTGACACTCATTCCCGTCGTCACACTCTCTGCCCCTGTGATTTTTGCTCTGTGAAAGGAGTTCAAACTACGCTTTATCTCACATTTTATGACAGGCTAAGAGTGAACTCAGTTACTTCATGGCAGCTAACACAGTAACTTGTTAAGGTATGACAACAGCAACATATGCCTTTAACTTGAGAATAAGATGGTCTTCAGATGCATAAAATAGGTCTTTTTATTCGGTGGTTAGAGGCAATTTTTCTTTTAACCTCATCAGAAATAGCTGATTTGCCTAGTCAGCAGAAAAACCTGTTGGGGGCTATTTTTAAAATTTATCTTGTGACCCAAAAGGCCTTCTAAGATTTGTGTTAAAATAAGCTGGATGATCATTTTTTCAAGTCAAGTACAATGACAATTGTTCAGGATTGTATCTTTCTATCTTATATAAATACAATTTTTCTAATATCAGGTCTTGATCATTTTCTTCTAATTTCAGCTTCTCAATCATTTTCACAACTTCTAGTTATATACACAAATTTTTTATTTCTTTATCACAGAGAACTGAGCCTTCATGATAGGACAATTCAAACAGGAACCTCAAAAATCTCAAGGTCTAGGGAAATAGAACTGTGGTGTTTAACCCACCTCTCTGGGACAGTGGCATGCAATCTCAGCTCTCCTGCACCAAGTTACAGGGAGCCTGCCATTACAAATAGGAGAATTAATCCTCAATGTGTTTACTATTTTTTGTATTCTGTCACGTCAAAGAAAACAAGCAGAAAGCTGTTTATTGTAAGATCTTCTTACTGATGTCTCCAGGATGCCATGCATACTCATTGTTCAACATGATAAAAGGCACATGTAGAAATAAATGGTAAGATTAGTCAGCTTTCAGTAAACCAGTGCCCAGCAATAAACTCATCATCTGTAATTTTAAATCTGCCCTAAAGATCACAATTGTTACCAAATGCATTATAACATTAATGAACAGCTCCTGAAATACATTACAGGATTTGTGCCCACTCTAGATGAAAGGGTACAAATGAAAGGGCCCTGATGTTTTAGGACATAAATGATTATAGGGGTGGTTTGCCTAAGTTTCTTTTTCCATTGGCCTAAACACTGGCATTTACAAAATCAGATACAAAACTTTACAGCCCATTTTTTTAGCACTGTAGAAAGTAGGGCTGTGACCTAAATAAGCAATCCTATTAATTGTGCATGAGGTCAGATATCAAATGACCTTATACCTGTCAAACTACACTGTGAGCATGCTGTCATTTTGCTGTCCCATATAAACTTCAGAAATAAGAGTACTTTTTGAAGCAATACCATTCCACAATTTCTTTCACTCATACAAATTTCCCTATTGACAGTTTACTCTCTGGAATGAGTCTGTATCAAGAGAATTTGAAGCTCATGTCAGTGGTCATCGCTCGTACCTTCTACTTCTCAAAGTGCTTTATTACTCTCTTTGAGAGACTTCCAATCCACAGTTTTAGCTAATAATTTCAATGATAATTTATGCTTATTGTTCAGGTCCTTTCATGTTCTGATGCTATGAATTAGAGTTACCATTTTCTGAACTCAGTAATACTTCATGGCATCTAAAAAATTCTATGGCAATAACTAAACTGGATAATTTCTGTGCTGAATGAGGATATTTTCCTTTAGCCTGATTTTAATTTTCTGTTCAGTAATTTTATTATGTCCTTACTCCTTATCCTGTGATATGCTCTCTTCTCATCTTTCATGATATTTGAGATTTTTCTGACAACTGTGTTTGGAAAAGAGGTAAACAAGAAAAGTGCTAGATATTAAGAAGTTCTTACCTATGGTTTGTTATCGTTCAGTAATTTTGAGGTGGAGAGAGAGCACTGAAGATGTGGGAATACCTTGGATTTATACACCAGTATAGTGACAATACCTGCTTTTTTCTCTGGTCCTTTCATCACACTGATCAAAATATTAAAAACAATTCTTACAATTATACTCATTTGTTTTGTCACTATATGTCATTTCCTATCTTTATGACACATTACTTTAGTCAAGGACAAAACTGATTGCTTTTATTGGCTTAGAGACAGACCCTCTGAGGTTTTGCACATCACATGCACACATGTACAATACACAATGGCAGTTACCCACACAAATCAAGAGGGTAAAGATTTGCAGATCTGATCAGTCACGCTGAGAAGCTTTGTATTGAATACAAAGGCAATAGCAGCAGAATTCTATTTCTTGCAGACAGCTTGAGCAGCCTTTCATTAGGTAGAGTCCCATATGCACCCTTGTATATTTAATCATTTTTTATTTTTTTGCAAGATTCTATTAAGTCTTATAACAAACATTCTTTTTTAGTGACAAACATCAGGGCTTTTGAAAGGTACTCTCCCATACTGATTAGTGATATCATGGGTAGAAGAACACAAGAGTGATAGCACTCCAGAAGTAAGAAGTGTTTATTTATGAATATTCTTTTCCTCCAGATTAACGGTGGTTTAGAAGCTGAAGCACTTTCCTTCTTCTGAAACAGCTACAAGAATTCAAGGGAATGCTTCCTGCTACTATAAAAGAATTCTAGGTTATTTCTGGGGTTAGCATATTGCCTCAAGTCACACGCATTAGTGAGGCACTTGAATACTGTTGTTCATGGTGCCTAGCTCTTATAATAAGCATTAGTCATGATATTAAAAATGCTACAATTCCTATTGAAATTGTATTGAAAGATGGTGACGCAGGAAACATTTGAACAGGCAGCTAAACACTTATTCTACAAATAGCAAAACAGTATAGTACATTTTGCCCAAAAGTGTATCTCTGGGGACCCACTGCACTCAACATAAAATTCAATTTGTGCATGCATCTATTTGCTTAATGGGATTAGATAGTATCTTTTGATAAAACTTGGATATTTTTAAAACTATTGAAAACTACAAAAACGTATCTTGCATCAGCATTTTGTCCTTGACCTTCAGCAAATATGCTTATACCAAAACAAACTTCTAAAAGATTATAGGAAAAAGAGGAGAATAAATATAAGAATTTTAAACCACTGCTATGGACATTCCTTGCAGGAAGTTTCTGGTGATGGACAAAAAAATGGCTCATTAAATCCCTGCTGTGCCATATCCTCCATGTCATATTCTGTCAGGTTACATGATATTTTAAGACACTACACAGCTGCCATTCCCTCTGAGGACAGAAAGTGCGAGAGAATAGGATAAGATTCTTAAAGCTATGTTTGAAAAATGGTAAAACACAACATCACCTCATTGCGGTGTAAATTCTGTATTTATTCTCTGTTCCCCCACTGTTATTTGGTTCAACAACTGTTTTAATTGAGATAAGTAGTTAAAAAGGTAACAAAAATATGGACAGTGAAAAGAAGTGATAAACAATTTTCTCCTCATTTGTCTTGCTTCTGGTTTATTCCCCTTATCTGTTTTTCTTTCCTTATTCCCAGGAAACCTTTCAGACATACAATGTTCCTTCAAGATTCCACTGCAAGTCAAGAAAATTTTAAAACCATGATGTGATTAACCAAAACTCCTGGCAAACCTCTTCCCATTCATATGTCTTTTGCCTTACAGAAATTATAATTATTTTTTACTTAAATGCACAATTAAAATATTTTTCTAAGAAATAATATTTTAATTCATTTTAATTATAATATAGGAAATAAATACCAGGGGACCAAGTCCAGAGCAAGACCAAAAGAAGCTACAAGAAGCTGAACAGGAGAGACAAAACATATTTTTACAATTCAAGTGAAAGAAGTATTAATTAATCAAAACACCTATTCACAGAATCAGTCAGATTTTGTAATATTAAAGATGATAAACCACAGTTTCACAATTCTTTATCATAACAAGACACTGAGTTAAACATAAAATAGAGGGGTCACATGGCTACTGCTACAGTGTTTAGCACAAAGAAATAGATTTGTATTGCAAGGAGAGAAGAATACAAGTATTTTACATAAAATTATACAAACATTTCAAAAAAATGAGTCAGCGTTATGCACTTGCTAAATTTGGTACTGCATCTTTAACCTCAAATCTTAATCTACAGATGTGTTCTTGCAGCATTCAGCTGCAAAATACTCATAGAATGTCAATGGTTTACATTAAAAACAAGCAAAGTAGGACAAGCACTACTTTCCAAAATGTTAGCCTAAAGAGACAAAGAGGAAAAACAGTTCTCAAATGTTAAAAAAATGTTATTTATCCACATATGCCATATATGCTTTTCATTACTACTTTTACTTACAAGATAAATATGTAGGAAGAATACAAAAAAAATTGTATTGCAGGACACAAAGCAGAAAGGTTTTAAAACTATTGAAAACTATAGTTTGCAAGAGAAACATTCTGTAATGATATAGTACCATCTCTTTCCTCTTCTGGGAAAATCAATCAGGCTATTGCTCACCTTCCAAAAACCTTTCTTAGAAATTCTCCAGCATACTACTACTGCTTCTTATTCAAATCTTCCATAAGTTCTCTAGAAATGCTAAAATATATACTATAACTACAGTTCCATCATGGGACATCTACTCCAATTACAGCCTTAAAGACTACAGATTTTTTTAGACCCTCCTGTTTTTATCATTTTTCATATCTGACATACACTGGAACAGAGCCACTAATGAGCAATAGGCATTTACACATATTTGCATCCTCAGAATCAGAGGATAAATAAATATCCTAGAAGATACTGTTACCCTGCCTAATAGGTATTGGGGATTAATCTGCCAACAATTCTGATATCTTCCACACAGTTATGATGAATATTCACAAACATGCTGAACTTCCTGGTTTTCTGTAGCATTTGATTCGCTAGGTCCAGTTTTAATACTGTCTCTATGAGTCCAAATCTTTGAACACACATTCAAATGCACCCCAAACCTCTTGAATCTCTTATTTGAAGGACACCATCATCCAAATGTCCATACACTTGTTTCAGGAGAAAATCTCTCATATGTCAGCTTCTTTAACTCCAGGCTTATTTCTGACAATGAAAGGGCAATGAAGTCAATTAGCACTCAGACACTGAAATTTCATATGTGCACCCACTTTACTAGGTATAAAGAAAAGATGTGCCATTGATTGGAAATACAACATGTGACCAAAATCGCTTTTCTACTGTTCAGGCTACACCAGGATCCTCAGGTTACAAGTCAGTCCTCACGCTTTCTTACTAGATTTAGGTTTGCAAAACCCACTCTCCTCCCTAAAAATGGCTGAAGGTAAAGCATCCCTCCTTTCCAATCTTAAAGTCTGCTTTGCAGTTTACTAAATCCACATAATTTTCTCTCCCTGTTCAAACAATCTGCTGCTTAATTACAAGCTCATCAGGAAGGATAAATATCTCTTGGATGCAACTAACTCATTATCCCAACATTCTGCGTTTGACTGAGAGAAACTTCAGAATTATTTTTTAATTTTTCAAGCATCCTCTATAAATACCTCCTGGAATTCCATAACCAAATACACATTTAGTAAAATTAAAATAAAAATTGTGGATTTTTGAAAATGGTAAGGAAACGATGCTTAAAACCTCAAGAATGGAGAAATACAGGAGCACATGAAGTTACTTTTATTCTTATGGTCTCCTCTACCAGAACACCGACTTTCTGTGTCAGCAAAACCAAAAAAGAGTAAATGAAACATTAAATTCCCACTTTAATCAGATAGTCTATTTTGCTCATTACTGCTTTTGCATTATCAAAGAGAACAAAGGAACAGATGACTAGAAAGCCTAACATAAAGCATGCAGTAAAATGTGCTGCTTTGAATCAAAGTGTCAACACTTGCATAATTAGCCAGAACAAACGTATTTAAAACACAGATAAACAAAAAACACTTAATTACAACCGAAGTTGTAATTTCTCCAACAGAGTCATAGGCCATCAATGGATTCAGAGAGTAAAGAGAAGCCTGCAAACTACAAGTCAGAGAAAAGCTAAGGAATCATTGTCCTCCTGGAATTGTAGATTGGTATTTAATTTGGAAAAGGCGAAAGACTGAAAGGTAAGAAAAAAGCAGGTGGTTCTTGCACAAGCTTTGACACATTGCTTTGCCAATATATTTCTGGCTTGATTTGTCGCACTTCTGCTACTTTTCTATTAGCCTTTACTAGAACAGACTGCGTATTTTATGAAGACATTCAGGAACAACTTCTTGCACACAAAAATGTCAAGGACAAAATAATTAGTAATTTCATTTTAATTTATGATCTCAAACAGGATTTGAATCTTGATAAAGCATGGACTAGTTCTAAAAAGGAAAGGAGCAAACTTTAGACTGCCTGAATTAGGGCTTCCTCACATTATGATGTCAGTCCTATGTGGAACATAATGTTATGTATGTTTAAAATGCAACAAAATCTGACAATCAACTGAACAACTAACCACAGAAACCTCCTGTGCCATAGGCCAGTGGAATTACAGCAAGTAATGCTGTAGGTGTGCCTAGAACTCCTAGATGTGGCATCTACTATCTAAAAAAAATAAAACCACCATGCAATATTCCACTACAAACATGTAGAGAGATCTGCCAGATAAATACTTTAAAACTAGAAGGCCTGTATTACAAGCAGATTGAAGCATTGCACTATCTCATCCTACACTTCTTTATTATACATTCCTTTTGTCAACACTCAGATTACAAAGTCAGAAAAATAAAATTAAAGCAAAATAGTTTTTAGATGACAAATGATCTGGCAAAATGCCTAAAATATTTACTCTGTTCCCTTTAGAATAGCTATCCATATGTTGGTAACTACCCATATTTTCTTGTCCCATGATACCATCAGTTTGGAACTAGAAATGAACTCCAGAGCACTGGAATTAGAATAATTAGAATATTTCCTACTGCAACTGTATTGTTCTTTCATTTAATGTAGAAAGTTCTGCCTGCTGATTTGTTATTGCTTTTAAATACCAATACCTATTAGATTTCAAGTTGCAATGACCTTGCAAAAGAAAGTACTGATCATCATACTGGGGCTGTATTCATCTTTTTTTTTTTTTTTTTTGGTCTTTCTTTTCTTTTTTTTTTTTTTCTTTTTTTTTTAATTAAAAAATACCTATTTAGCCTGCTCTGCTTATTTGAGAAGTATTTCCAAAAATAGAATTATCATTTTATATCCATCCCAATGGACACACTCTGTATCTTCATTACTCTTGCTATGGCCAAGCTATATTACCCCAGATTAAAAAATGCAGTGCATTGAATGCTTCTTCACTAAGTTTATAACTCCCTGTTATGTTGACAAAGATGACTGCCATTTTTAATTTTTGCATTTTTTATCTGTCATAAAGAGCTCTTGCCAAGTAGTAATGGAGGGGAAAAAAATGCATATTACTCTATATAACATGTAGTGAACTATATAATTTATCCTTTCAATGATAACTACTAGATGCACTAATTAGCTTGCCTGGATTTTCCAGCTACTTCAATCCAACAATATGTATTAGCTTAATTTACAAACCCCATCCTAACTGTTATAAGTATTTTTATATTGAAGGAATACTGAACTAAAGTGCCTGGTTAAAAATTATTTAAGAAATAAATCAAGGCCTGAGACAGTATGAGTTATTCATTAACAAAAGCAATTAAGAAGATAATTAATGATGTGACATGACAGCAGAGTTTGTATTCTTTAAGGAATACTGACACCTTCAACTGAAGCATTGCATGACACCTACATTCTTAACACACAAATATCTGTATAACTAGATAATATAAATTCTCTTGATTTAGCATCAAAAGTTTTTTCTCCATCACATTTTTGTAAAGAATAAAGAGCTCTGAGTGAAAATTTTGAAAAAACTATGTTTAATTAATTATTTTAATTTATTCATAGATACACAACAATATTTAAACAGTAGCCATTACTTAGATTGCCTAGCTCTTTCTCTCAGTTTTATTATTTTGAATATGACAGTCTAAAGAGTTCTGACACGGATAGACCATTATTAGTACACACCCAGAAATAAACAGGCAGTGTTTCAGAAGCATCAACAATATGACAAGGTACAACCCCTAGCAGCTAGCAGTACAGAAATGATATAACAATGCAAGCACCTCCCCCAGGGCTATGAAAAACTCCTAGTAAATTCATTTCATGTTATTTAAATACAGTAACAGCCTCACAAAATTGATATGATAAGGTCAAATACCTGATAAATCACAGAAATTTTCATTTGGAAGGTATTGGTTTGCATACTACTTAGCTAGTACTACAGATTCTCTAATCCCTGCATTGAAAAACTGAATCAATAGGACATCATCCTCAGTTTTTCTTACAATCAATATTTACCTACAGGCAATAGCCAAGCAGCAGATAGTGTGCAAGGGCATCATCAAATTGTACTAGGAATGGAAGGGCTAAGAGTAAGCAAACCAAAAGGTAACAGTTATGGTTGCTTTTAAAAAAATATAGGAGAGGAAAAGCAAAATCTGAAAGATAAACAGCCAAAAATATGAATTATGTGTAAAAATACCAAATACTTGAATAGCCAAGTTAGAACCAAAAAGATTGCACGTTCTACCAAAGAAACTATTCCATAGATCACCTTGCCCACTGTATTTTTACTGTCATCTGCCTTTAAAATTGGAAGCACTGTCAAAATTGCATCAAAAATTCCCCTGTTTTTTCATACACATTTTTGTTATTTCTTACAGCAATGTCTTTTAGTCACAGAACCACCATTCCAATTAATTTCTAGCATAATACCACAGTATATAGCAAGTTTGGGGGTTTCTTTCTTAAATTAGAGAACAACTTCTGTTTGTCCAATGGTGCAAGAGCCGCTCTGCTTTATATAACACAAAATAAAAGATCTTCTCTTTATATACATAGCATTCAAAAAAGAACTCCTGAACCTGAGACTGTCAGAAATGGGCTACATTTCTGTGATTTAGAGTGTAGGTGCACTCTATAAAGGCTATCACACACTTACAGTGGAAATCTGTTTAACTGTTTCAGAAATGTGGATTTATCTTCAGGCAAGAGTGGAGTGAATCACATAAATGTCAGATATACTTTCTCTACTGATCCAGGGTCAAGAGTAGTTGAGACTTGTGTTCAGGATGAGGTGCCTCTGTCTTGCAGATGGCCTTTTACTGCATCCACTCCATTTATCGTTCCATCACCTCTCTTCTCTTACTGCATTCACAGTCCCTTCGCAACTTGATTTAATGGGAGAAGGTCACATTTCACTCCAGCACTTGTTTACCTAACTAGGAATTTACTTCTTTCAGCGTCCTTTGATATCAACGGAATACATTTTAGTGTGTCTTGGTAATCAGGGAACAGGTCACTCTTAGGCAAAGGCTTCTGTAACTCATTCTTAAACTCATAAATTTGCACTTCAGACTGCTTCTACTGGCAGCTCCCTGTACAACTGTATTTGAGTCAAAGACAAAAACTTGCCACTCTCCTCCTCCACTACCACCCAAAGCTAAATTCTGTAAGTATGTCTTAGCAGAAACACGTACTTTTCTACACACTTGCTACACATGAACTCCACAACTGAATATTGACAAACCTTGATTGTGTATAACATCATTCAGACACAATTTTGCTTCATCGTATTAATCCTTGAAATGTAAAGCTTACATGCATCATTTTTCTTTTAAGGAAAATACAGTCGAAATTTTGTGAGCATTTTCTTAGAGATAAAATACAGCAGTTGTAAATCCTACTGTTTAAGACAATTTTCCACATATAAAAAAAAAATATGTGCACTCATGCTCTTTTGTCTATCTGTTCCCAAAATGTATTCCATTTTAAAATATTTTCAACTTTTTTTATTTATTCAGAGCCCTTTTATCTTTCAAGACCAGAAAAGTATAGAAGACTTTACTATATTTACTTCTTTACAAATAAAAGTGGATTTCTATTTTTTTCCATTTCCGGCAAAGATACAATAACTTTTTGAAGGATTAGAAAGAATAACCAGAATATTTAAAAAAAAAATCTTCTCATTTTATCAACTCTGTTGGTAAGGTCCTGATACTGAAGACTTGACTCTCATTCATCTACCCTACATAGTGTGCTGGCTTTCAGTGTAAAGGATATTTTGGAGTAGGTCCCTGCTTCACCCCTGAAATAAAACCCTTGATTTATTTCAGACAGGTAATGACTTGTTAGAGAAGTCATTAGAGAAGGCACTTAAACTAAGTTTACCAAAATCCAGGTAAGTATCTTTTTTATTGAGGTATGGAGTTCTTCAGTCTCAGTTTCTCCAGCAGGATATTTAGTTTTTATTGTACTAGATATATTCCTACAGAAAGGAGAGCCATACATAGACTTGTAGGCTACCATACATTTTTAAATTTTAGGTATAGAAAAGGAAAGAACTGATAGTAGACCCCTGCACCCATTTATATCCCAAACCTGATATTCAGACACACATGGATGGAGTCTTGGGTGACATGGCTTTGTGTGAGGTGACTCTGCCCACAGTGGGGGGGTTGGAACTAGATGATCTTACGGTCCATTCCAAGCCTAACTATTCTATGACTCCATGATTCGACATCCACATTGCCTCCTTGCTGAATTCATGTACTCTCTTCAGATCAGTTTGTTTTCAAAGAATGAACACAAGCGCTTAAATGTGAGTTTTATTCACACAGGCATGCGCTTATCAGAACTCTCCTCTTTTTGTTGGTGCATCAAATGGTTATAGTTTACACTAGACTAAGCTTCTGAACTACACTCTACAACACTTCTTGTATTCATATCATACTAAATCATAGTTCAATTCAAGCCTGACTCAGCTTTCTAGTGCTACCACCAATGCTTATTTTACCAATGATCTGCTGAATTACATTCAGATCCTCTGTTAAAAGTATCTGTTTGGAATTTCTCAAAGATCAAAGAAAACTCCATCAATGAATGATACTAATTCACTCACTATCAAAAAGAAAAAACAAACAAACCAACAAAAAAAAACCACAGAAAACCAACCAACCAAACAAACATAAATCAACCACAACCTTGTTTTTCCAGAAAGATATCATACACTGCAGGATATCCCTGGCCCCTGCCTGCTAAATACTACATTTCTAACTCAACCAGAAGATGCTTAAAATTAGGGAAAGGAAGAAAAAAAGTCTCCAATATGCAGTCTTCTGCACTGCGATTATCCCTGCAAAAATGTTAAATATTCACTAACATATTTTTTACCTGGATTATATGAAAACAACCTGGCACTCACAGTGAACTTCTATATTTTAAATGATTTTTATCCTTTTGATGAAAGTGCTTGAATCTATGAACCTCACAAAATAGTTTCCATTCAGAAATGTAACGCCATAGACTATAACGTCTTAAATTATAATTGAGGCTTTACTAATCAAACTTTGGGAATAAAAGTTTTATGCAAGTAGCTCCCTGTTACAATATATAGTTACCGAATTTTCACATTTTCTTTTCTGTTATCTCATTTCCTCTCTTGAGTCCTTCTGGTGACCTATATAAAATGGCAAAGTCTCATTATCAGAATTCTGCAGCGCACAGAACTGGCTGTAATTGGTGAACTGAAGTCACAGCCATAGCAAGAACCTGTAGTTCCAAAGGCAAGCAGGAAATCTTTACTTTGAAATAAAACAGAAATAGGCTGTTCTCACCAGGGCTTTGAAAACAGGGGTTGGTAAAAATGTGAAGTTCTCTTATACAGAAATAAGGAGGATTTAGGGGGAAAAAAGAAATCTCAAATTGATGCTTTTACCCTCCTAACACTGCTGCCCAAGTCCATCAGTCTTTCAACAGCACCATTCCTCACAGAGCTCACATGCTTACAAAGGAGGGAGAGGGGAGAAGTAACTTCTGTTCACATTCTTTGTGAAAGCAGAAGGGGATACTTCATACAATATGTAAAAACATTAATGAGTAAGTCTAGGCATGGAAAATCCATGCAATTCCTTGAATTCTAGAAAGGACATACACAGACATAATCCAAAAAATCATCTAAGAACTTATCTTACTTCACGTATCTTCTAACAAGATGTTATATTCTAATGGCACAAGATTGATTATCAGAACAAGGAAAGCACATGACAGTGCTTTCAGTCTGACAGAACAGAAAATTACAGTAAGACTGAAAACTGTGAGCATTACTTTCATCTTCTTAATGGAATGAAAGGTGGGAGAACAATAGTTCAGTCAAATTGTCTCATTCTCTTAAAATCTGAAGTACCCTTGGGACCTGCGGTGTGCATAAACCATTTTCTTGGATGCATCCAACACATTGATCTTCAAGTGTTCATGATACTATAACCACCCAGCCTTGGGGCCTACAGTTTTTCCTCCAGCCAGACAGAGCTTCTACATAAAGAGTTCTGTAACAGGGCAGTCTGAAAATAATTTTCCTCCATGTGTAATTCAGTGAAGGAAACTTAACTTGTAAGGAGTTCCTAGAACTTGAAGTTCTCAGGAACTTATTCCACTCTGCTCAGCACTGGTCCCCATTATTCAAAAAAGCTGTGGATAGGCTGGAGAGGGTCCAGAGAAGGGCCACATGAGGAAAGGCTGACACAACTGGATTTGCTCAGCCTTTGGAAAAGGCAGCTCAGGGGAGACCCATTCACTATGTTCCAGCATTTAAAGGGTGACTCCTCTTTTACAGGGAGTCACATGGAAAAGACAAGGGGTAATGCGTATAATCCCCAGAGAAGTGGATTCCCCAGCATTGGAGACTGTAAACATTCATTTGGACAGGGCAGTGGGACATATTGTCCAAATCATGCTTTTGCCAAGAAAGGTTGGACCAGGTGATCCTTGAGGTGCCTTCCAACATGCTATTTTATGATTTTATGATTGATTGATGAAATCTCTCCAAACGCCTCATTTTTAAGTATACCTGAGCCAATGAGAAAACCCTTCGAAAATTTGGACTATAATGATTCAGTAGTTCCAGAGTAAGAAAAGAAGGCTTGAACAAGACAGTGGCATCTCTGCATCTAATTAGCAAATATCTAATAGCTATTCTTAAAGACCGTACTAAAATCCACTTGATCAGCATTCCTGATTTCAGCATTAAATCTTGGCTAATTCATTAACTTGATCCAGAAATCTGTTTGTTCCTTACGTTTGCTGCAATCACAACAAAAGCACTATTCACAAGTCTACTAAGTGTTTAAAAAAGAAGTAAAATAAATAAATAAATAACCAGAAACCACGTGAGAAGAATCTTCCCTTGTTCCTTAGACCAAATGTATCCATACACTTACAAAAATTATAATAGGACAGAGTATATATGTTTTATAAATAAATGTAATTACAGCTATAACCCTTCTGCTTTCATATATAATTCTCAGAAATACATAATTTCCTAAAGAAAGATACTTGCCAATATATTTATACACCATTGCCTCCAAATTCATCTGCAAGCATAAAAGTATAATATGCAAGTGTAATGCAAAAAGAACTTTTTCAGAACTGGAGCATGCACCACCACTACCCCACCCCCCTTTTTGGGGGGGTTTGGTTTGGGGTTTTTTTCCAGTTCAAAATGGCCTTTTCAGCAACAGTCATCAAAGCTCTAATTCAGGAAAAAAATGCTCAGACTTTTTTTTGATATCCATCCCAGCTCCACTGATTTCAACAGCAAATACATTCATGGCTACTTTTTCTAGCAAGGCCTAAACAATATTTCAACAGAAATTTTGTATCCTTTGAAGTTATTCAAACATATTTTTGTTTTCCAGATACAAACTGCTCATTTCTGTATTGT
>JAOEHX010033452.1:20261-30534 GCA_025448015.1 Bolborhynchus lineola | reverse complement strand
TATATTGTCTGACTAAAACTATCTGGGGCAAGAAGGATATACTTCACTGGTAATGGTTATCTGGAAGAGAGTCTGCATCCAAAAGAAACCGTTTAATAATTCAAAAGTTCTACCTGAAGACAATTTAGGAAAAAAAACATTTTGCTTTTCAGCTATTATACCTGAGAGCACTTACAGTAAGAAAGCCTAAATACAAGAGCTTTTTATGTTACCTTACATCCTTAAAGACTGCTAAAAATTTAATGAGGTGGAGTCCAAAACATGTGACCCTAAATTGAGAAGCTATTAAATAAAACATCTAGGAACACACTCAAAGGTTTCATTTGGAATTCTATTGTGCCCATTCTATATTTGGAGCTTAAATGTCTCAAGGACTACCTCAGATAACCTGAAAAAAAAAAAATAGTCAGTGGCTTAGGGGGCAAAAGGAAAATAAAACCGATTTTGAAACCATATATTCCTGCAGCCCACATGAAATGCAAAAGTAACCAAGCAGTGAAAAGCATGCTCTGACACAGCCAATAGTTTACCTACATTTATTTTTCTTATTACATCAACAGTGTTTAACTGTTAAATAGATATCCAGAATGAACAGCCAACTGACAGAAGGAGACAAAGAGAGAGATGTACATAAATGCATAGGGGAAAAAAAACATCCAAAAGTTTTGCTATCACATTTAGTTCTTATACATAAAAACTTCTGCTTCCCCTTTTTGAGGGATGAAAATTCACAAAATAACTCCTCCTTTTACTACTTTTCAACTACTATGACATAAAAAGTCAACTCTAGCCAATATTAGCTAGAGGGCTTGGTTTTCCATGATTAGACCATTCAGTTAACTAGTAGATTCAGATATATGAGCCCATACATGTAGGAGAAACCAAATCCTGATAGTCTGATAGAGGGAGTAACTGAAGACACACTTTTCGTAATGGAATCTGCAAGCTCTGTGAGAAGGAACAAAACAACACTGCGTTTAACAGCCCCCAGTCATGAGCTTACCAGCTTCAGAAACTTCTCATTAACTTTCCCCTCTGGTAGAATATATTTCTTCAGGAAATATGCAATGTTACAAGATGCTATTTTATTCAATTTAGAACGAAATAAAATGTTCATATGCCTTCTGAAGCAATAAAAATGAAAATTAATTTGTTATGACAGCATATAACAAGATTTTGGAAAACAATATCTTCTGGAGATTTTTCGTATAAATAATTCCTCTCAACTTCTTCAGTCCTGTCCCACACTGATCTGCAGTAACAATACTATGTTGGACTCCTACTCAAACATTTGACATTGTCAGTCACCACAATGTTGATTAGATTTTCTCAATTTAATTTTCACCAGCCCAAAATTAGTACATTGTTTGTAAGCTGTTTGGTGTTTTATAGGGTTTATCCATTAAACCAAATAAGTCTTTTCAGTACCACTTGCTTGAGTTGGAATCAGGACACTATTTACAGTTCCTACCCAAAAAAAGGTTGCATAAAAGGTTACTTTAGAAGTTGTTTTAACAGTTGTGGAACTATGTGCAAAAAGCAACAAAAGTAACAAAAATTGCTGAGTGAAAGTGGGTTTAGTTTCTTGCTGGGAGAGTATGATTTATAGAATAAAAATGTTCGAGAAATATCATTCTATATGTACTTGTTTTTACACTCTATCAAGCACAGATCTTCTAGTAAACAAAGCAACTCAGGAGGTTGCCTTTTTAAATCCTTTATTAAAATTAGGAACCCATGAGGTTTTTTTAGAAATATAAAGGCCCCACACAAAAGATTCAAAAAATTATACAAATTATGCTATACAGCATTTATTATGAATTCTCCAATAGACTTACACTCAAATTTTCTCATAAATGTAAACCAGCATATCATCCACAGGATGATAGTCAAATCAAGGAACAAAAAAATGAATCTGAATTTTCTCAGTTACATCCTAACAATAAAATTATTTCTCTTTTTGCTATTTCACACAACTTTGTCTATTCAGCTGCCGTTATTTTATGCAAAGTAAACATTTGTTGATTTTGAAGCATAGGAAAAAATGTATGAAATCTGGATAATTTCAATGGCAATGTAAAACAATGCTCACTAGTACAAAAATACCATTAAAGAAGCAAAAAAACATCTAAAATGCAGTATTCGTGTCAGCACAAAGTTTCTTTTTGATAAGCTCTCAAGCAGATTGACATGAAAAAGTAGAGTTTTTTCTTCTTCTTTTCTTGAACTACAAATAATAAAGTGTAACTACTTACAGTTTACTGAACAAAGTACAAGCTAGTCATGATTGACATACATTTGGATTAATTTTCTCCATAATGCATAATGTCAGACTTCTCTATTTCTATTCAAATTACAACCCATAACTGAGTATTCATTATCTATTGAATCTTATGTGGAGGATCATTTACTTTTTAATGAAGTACCAAATTACCAAAACAAAACTCCACAACAGAAAATGTTCCCTAGCTTACAAACATACCTTCACTAAGCTTCCACTTTTAATTAGAAATATGATATTAAAATCAGGTCTAATATAATTGGCAAGATCTCAATCACGCATAAATACCTTGTTAAAAAGTTATTAATGACATTTGTTACTATCTCATTAATTTCTGTGCTTGTCAAACTTGTCTGTTAAAGAATATTCAAATTTATTCCTATGCCTACCTGTTAAAAAGCAAAACAAAAAAAAAAGTAAGAATAATATTATTACTAAAAGTCCGAAGCAATCGGGACACTGATAGTCACCCAGAATGGGAGGGAGAGAAAGCTGGAAGATATGCAGGTAGTGAAAATTGCCTTTTTGAGGCGCATGTATTACAAAACGGAGAATCTAATGCTTCTGTGGGCAGAAAGATGAGTAAAATAATATACTTCCAGAATGACGAGAAGTTCCGTCATTAATACTAAGCAAGGAATGTTTCTTGATTTTTTTTATTTGCTACATAACATAGAGGGAGGCTGAAAGTATTATCTAAGTGGATAATGAAACCTACAAATAAACTGAGACTAAAGAAGAATTACCACCAAACACCATCTTAAATGTGGAACAAACAAAATCTCAAAAATATTCAAGGTAGGAGATATCAGAGGTGACACTGCTACCACACTGCCACAAAATAGACAGAACTTCCTTTGACTTTAACATCTTGAAACAACAACACAACTCCTTCCTGCTTCTCCTTCTCACCCTCCAGCTTCCTATGTTTATGTCATTTCTTCGTTGGCAATATTATTTACTATTAAGAATAACTTCCTCATCTGAACTGCGCATCATCCCACTTTAGAATGCCTCATTCATGTTTAGTGAGCACAGTTCCAAAAAGTTACTGGTCAGCCCTCCAGTTACAAGGTAAGGGGACCAAAGAGCACATAACTTTCAGATGGGCAAAGAAAGAACTCTCCACAGAATTAATGTTAAAGGAGGTATAAATCATTCAAATTTAAGAAAGAGCACAGTAGTACATACGCTTTTGGCAGCATTTAAAAGCAAAGCTGTAAGTTGCCAACTAAGCAAAGGTTGAAATCCTTAATTAGACATCGAGATAGAAGAGCACATTTCAAAACTAGAAAAACCTTAACAATAGGTTTCAAAATCAGAAAGATTGGCTTTCCTCTATGTCACAGAGGGTGGAGAAAAGAGCTATTTGCTTTCAAAAGCATAATCCTGTTCCAAACAGGTGTAAACCCTTCAAAATACCTTACATATAAACCTCCTTCACATGAAATGGAATGGAATAGGAAAGAAATTTTGTCCATTTATCACACAGGTCATTGAGCATTGCTGCTTTCAGGCCAAAAGTAACCTTGAATTTTTGCTTACAACTCTGGTAAAACTTCAAATATTTCATATTTTTATAAATGTTTGGGCAACACATGCTTGGTTTATTACAACATCAATGAACCAGTTCACTGACAAGCCTGCATCCAGGCAAGACCAAGCATTCATGAAAGAAGTGCAAGCTAGTAAACTTGATAATGGACACTATAACCCAGCATGACTGACAATTTTCAACACAAACGACCACTATTACTTGAAATTGTGCAATCCAGCAAAATATCTCAGTGGCAGCAGAGAATCCAGGTAACATGGCAGTGAAGCTGGACAGCTAATCTAGCATTCTAGCCCAAAGCAGGCTTTGGTGTACATTTGCCAAAACAGTTTATTTCATTTCATATTCAAGTCTGAATATAAAGTCATAAACAGTTTTTACCCTGTCTGAAGAAAGATGCAGAGACACGTGCAAGCTACTGCTGCATAATTAATGGTTTGATTTTTAACATCTAACTTGACTGCTATCATCCATTGCAGTAATACCATGGTAAATAAAGTAAACTTTTCATGTAAGTGAACTTCCCTCTCACTTACTCCTTCTTCCATTTCACCTTCCTTTCCTTGTTGTAGGAGATCATCAGATGCATGAAAGATCGAAACAAACTATCTCTGTGCAGAATAAAGCATAAGCCAAGGACTTTGGTCATTGCTGAATTCAGCAGATTGGATATTAAATGGTTAAAAATTTGCTCAATCATTCACCCATCTGTAAAAGGAAATTTTTTTTCTTTCCTTTCATCCAGCAGTATCAGAGTGGCCTATTGATACTGTTTTTACAACAAAGTACATTTGGCAAAACACACTTGTTTCCTCTTATTCATAAGCAGACAAGTTAGAAAACCCCCAGGTCTAACTCCATATTTCCCAATTTTATACACGTTTTTCCATTTTATTTTAATGTAAGAGGTCCCATTAAGTTTGCTTTGCTGGTTGTACACACCTCAAACAGCTGTAAAATACAAATAATGTGGTAGGGATATTGCAGGAGAAAAGAAAGGGCGCAAATGGCATTGCTATGAGATGAGAATTTGCGTCTACAAATGAAAATACTTCCTAGACCGAACCCTTTTGCTAATCATTGAATTATTACAATCAGCGAGATATTTTTATCTCTACTGATTCTCCAGCTCCCTCGGGACAGTCGCTGTGTAGCAGCAGCAGCAGACAGCCAAGGTTAGAGGACTTCACCCACCGTAGCTTAGCAACGAGCAGCCTTGCCTGGGCTGAAGGAAGCAGGGAGCAGAGCAGGGCAGCCCAGCTGCCCTTGGCACCCACCATAGGTGCAGAATCCATAGAGTGCTCTTAATGTCATAATCCTCTCCTGATGATGGGAAGGGTTCATTTTCCAGCTATTATCAGTGGGATTTTTGCCATGAATCCTCTTTGCTGGTAGGTAATAGATTCAATCATGGAAATTACCTTGCCTTTGAAGCAACTACAGGCCCACTGCTAACCAGCCTGGTAAGTTTTACTTCAGAGAGCTTAGGCAGGACTCATGCTCCTTCCATACCCCAAGAGCATCAAGGACCACAACCTAAATAAATTTTGAGTAAAGGTGATAAAGTGATAGGAGGCAGCATTACTAGTAGCACTTATTAGTACTTAGCAGTTATCTTATGCAATACCAAGAGATCTGTGTACTGTTTGGGAATCCCTCTTTGTAAAGCATTGTTCCACATTATTAAGTCTTTTAATTATAGGTCCTCTATTATTAGATTTTACTATTTTAGGTGCTTCTCTGGATCTTACAACAAAGCTCCATAAGCAGACTTCATGCTGATAGCATTTAATTGCTTAGCATGTGCATCAGTTAATGCATGGATGATTCAAACAATTAAGACCTAGAGGTGCTGATTAGTTTCCATTCATTCAGAACCCATGAAAATCTACTGAAATAAAGTAATGCTTCTCAACTGCACTCATGTAGTTTGAAATCATGCAGTCTGTCTTCTGAAATAAAGCAAGCATGTAAAACTTACTTTTTAACATTCCTTTGATCTGATGTTTAAAATACACCTAAAAACAAGGTTTCACATTTATACTTTTGGACTATCAATATGAAATTAATGCTTTTTATAGCATATTTTAACACTGCAAGAACAGTTACTTTATGGATGGCTATATAAGCAGTAATTCTTCCAAATGATGGATTACAAACAAGAAAGTTTATTTCAGTCTTAAAAAATAAAAATCAACTAAGCATTCAATCACTCAGTTGAGACACTGCCAATAATTTCCCCAAAGAAGACCAGTGTAAGGGAAGAAAATACAGTGTCCATTATTTGTCTAGGGCAGATGAATTTCTTTGGAGAAATCCAATCAGCTCTGTCATTTCTTATCATCAGATGGATCCATTTCAAACAGCAAAAGAAATATTTTGCTTTCAGAATTACATATAAACACAAAAAGGAAAAATTGATAAAATAGTACACTTATTACAGGAATAAGACAATCCTGAATTTCTAAGAGTTGAAGTATGAGTCAAGATAAACTGAACAATGCTTGTCATTCAGTGCCTTTCACTGTAAGGCAAGTACAGTTTTATTTAACACCATCATTTAAATTTTAGAAGCTAGACAAACAGAACTACTTGTAAATAATCAGCTACTCATATTCAGAATGAATCCTGATTTTTTAGATTCATTTTAAGAAGACAGAGACCTTTAATGAGTAGGGCATTCTTTAACGCAAACTCATAAAGTTACTGACATGTGAGGGTAATTTTGCCAGACAGACACCTAAAAGTTAAATAAAAAAAAAAGGGGGGTTTTATTTAATGGGCACTTTTACTGCCCTTAGCAGTCGGACAAATGACTGAACTCACACAGAAAGTGAAGTAGGAGGTCCTGTTGGAGTAGTCCAAGACACATTGCCGTGACAATGACTGATGTAAAAATCAAGACTCCAATTGCAAAACTCAACAATTATGAAACCATTTTTTAAATGTGCCAACTTATATTTTTAACTTCAAGATTCAATATATTTTCACAAAGAAGAGGTTACGTTCAGTGGCTGATAACAATTAAGAATAATTTTTTATTATTATTGCAGCTTATATTTCGAGTTCAAAACCTTTTGTTACCCAGCCAGATCCATTATAGCTATACAAAGTTCTTTGTCTAATTAGTTACATCTTACATATACATATTCTGATTCCTAAAGTCTGCACGTTTTGTTTAAATGTTGTGAGGTGTTTCAAATTTGTTAACTAATGTTAAGATACACTTTGTGAATCTACATGATAGCATTCAAGGATCTTTCAAAATTTCTTGTTCCAAAATACTTCAACAATCCAGATGCCTTAGTAACTTTAATTGCAGAGGAATGGAGAATTGGATAAAGTCTACCTTTTCCATAAACACTGTGTTTCTCATCCACCAACAGTGGAGCTCTTAGAGCAGTCATACACCAAGACTGACTTCTTTGCAGAAGATGCATAGGTGACCTGTAAGGAGGTTCTCCTGGAGAAGGTTCATTCTGCTCGGCAGACCAAGTTACATAAGTCAGTGACTACATGGAATCCCAGGGGGCAAGAAGAAACAGACACAAATATGGATTCTTACTTCAAAAAATGCCATTTACCCAACTCCAAAGAAAAATTTCTTTACTTCAGCCAAGCCCCTATGGTGTTTTGCTAACAATTAAATACTGACTTCAATAAATAATCAGCTGGGAGAAAGCTGGATGTGCAGCAAACTTCATAGTCAGCTGACTTGGCAGCCAAGGTACAATGAGCAGAAAAGGATTTCTGCATCTGTAAGCTACTTTTATTAGGAAAGAGCATTCTGTGAAATATTACAGAACACAAAATTAGAGCTGGTTCATATTCATACAAAATAGAGAAATTTTATGTTGACAGTTTGATTACTATATTCAGCTTTCAGTTTTAGCAGATTTTTCAGCATGGAAAATAAGCAGACTACAGATGGGGAAAATATTGGAGCTAGTTCAGCAGGGTTAATTCTGGCATGATGCTGCATTACTAGTCAGCTGCAGTGCCTCAGCACTGCACTCCAGGGACCAGAGTAATTGGGTATGGAGTTGGCAGGGAGCCAGAAACTTTGTTAGCTCCTGATCAGCATTAACCATTCTAAATAAAGCTCAGCTCTACAGACAAACGTAGGTGATTCCACATGATCCGCATCAGTATCCTGGAGTTTTCTTCCACAAGAAGTATACTATTTCACCAATAATAAAAATAATGGAAAGTGATTACTACCAGAAGAAAGATTTTCTGCAAAGATGTCTCATTCCAGTTTCATCCCTTCTGTACACACATCCCTTTTCCCAGAACACATACAAGCAAAGGAGGTTAAACAAAACAATATGTAAAGGAAAGCAGACCCTTTGCATTGTTGCAGGTGCACAAATAAAAAAACATGATAAAATAAAAATTAAAATGTGCATTTGGTGTACTTGTTACTACAGAGGGAAAAAGGTTTCATTATTATGAGAAGAGTTTTAAACATTACTGAGTATTCCAGAAGTTTCTAGTCTATACAAGAGAATGTTTCCAGGGGCAGAGAACCACTCTGCAGAAATTAAGACAAACTAGATGAACAATTCACTAGACTAACATCCTGCGACAATGCAAAGTGGGAAAAGAAAAAATAAAAGGGAGACAAAATTAGGACCTTGACACAACTAAATACAAGACCAAAATCACTTGATCATATACTAAAAACCTTCTAGAATAAATCTGAAATGAAAGTAAATTGGTATCAGCAGGTGAAAAACTACAGAGCTTATCAGCTCTGAAGAGCGTCTCTGAGTTCTAAAGGGCTGCCATAGTGTTAGACTGTACAAGAAAGTTTGTACAATTGAAATGAAAATTTTGTGAAGATTTTGTGACAATCTACATTTTTCTCATAATATCAAGAGATTTGCAGGGTGAAGAGGGAATGTTTTGGGTTTGGTTTTTTTCCCAACATTATAAAAATATAAAAGCTTTTATCATTGAAGACATTTTTTTAGAAATTTTCTAGGGACAGATTATAAATCAAACCTTTTAATACCAAGTTTCTAAGCCTTTAGAACGAAAAGACAATGTTAACAGATCAGGCAGGAGACAAGGAAGAAAAAGAAGGGCGTGGGCATGACTTTTTCTACATCTATCAATTATTTGTGGCCAGCACTATTTTATATTAACTGACCAATCTTGCAGATACTGATCACTACTGCAGACTATTGATCTAGTACACAATAGCTGAAAGCAATGGAAACAGTCTTTATTACGAATTTAAATATGCTTGCAGAACAGACTCATTTCTTTCTTCACTCTTTCATCTTGACTCATATCGAATCTTTTATCTTCACATAGAATCAGACGTAGAACCCACCCTATATGCACAGTGAAAACATAGAAGACAAGGGTAGCTAGGACAAACTGTGCTTACCATATTTATACAACACAGAAAATGACTCAAGGTTTCAGAGCAAGACATCTGAGCTTCACTGCTGAAATCACTTAACTTCAGAATATCTGAAAAATCTGGACATAACTGATTGTTAACGAGAAATAAGCTTCTTTTAGAATGTCAAACCACCACTACCCACTGTCAAAACAATAAAACCCAGTTGGCTCACCATTTTTAGTGCCTTTATATATATACACAGTATCATAGATAACTACTTAATATGTTGCTAGGAAGAAGTCACAGTTACACAGCTTCAGCAACAGATTATTCAAAATCTATTTCAAAAACCATACAAAAATTGGACCTCAGATACTACTTACACTACCAAGGTGCACTGAGTTCTCTCAAGAATGCAAAAAGAAGAAAGTTGCTATATGGTCAAGTTGGTTAAAGCAGAGGAAGAAGCAGAATGGTGACACCCGTAAGAGATGCACAGTACATTTTTTAATCTGATCTTTTCTCTAAACTATCTGCTTCTCATGTATTCTGATTCATATTTTGAAGCCAAAAATTAGTTCTTACTATTTCTATTCTTGTGAAATCCTACAGCAGATGTCTAACTATGTCTGCTTCTGTAGTACAGAGCAATGCTGTTTTAAGAGAAAGTAAAATTTAGAAACCCATTCAGATGACTAAAAATAATTTGGGTTGCTGAATCCAGTTGAACAATGGTACATAACACGTAATAGGAATACAGAAACTCATAATCCTTTCATACCCCTGAGAGTCAGACAGACACCTGGAACACTAGCATCATTAATACATTTATTCAGACCTGGAATACAGGCAGGTGCTGAAGAAAAAGCCAAGTCAAATGCTCTGAGATGCACTACATGAATTCATCTATCTGAGACACAGAAAATTCAAACCAGCTGTCATAGAATCAAAGAATCATAGAACAGTTAGGGTTGGAAAGGACCTTAAGATCATCTAGTTCCAATCTCCCTGCCATGGGAGGGACACCTCTCACTAAACCATGTCACCCAAGGCTATGTCCAACCTGGCTTTGAACACTGCC
>JAOEHX010033452.1:0-20161 GCA_025448015.1 Bolborhynchus lineola | reverse complement strand
CTGAACAGCCCCAACTTTCTCATCCTATCTTCATACAGGAGGTGCTCCAGTCCCCTGATCATCCTCGTGACCCTCCTTTGGACTTGTTCCAACAGTTGCCTGTCTTTTTTATGTTGAGGACACCAATCATTTTGTTTATACCTAAAGAACTGTCAATAATGAAATGAAAATGGCACATTCCCATTGAAATGCAATTCAAGAAAGAAAAGAAGCCATCAGGCCTTTTTGGCATCTGAACCCTTTTTTCCTAAAAAGAAAATAAAAATTAGTTTTAGAAGTTAACTTTATTTATGCAACTCAGAGTTAAAAGGCATCAACAGAAGCTATAGAAATCACACCCCTGTAACTACAATGAAAAGATCTGAGGCACTGAACAGATGCCTAAGCATCAAATAAACTGGGAATTGAACAAATGTTTTTCTTATAAAGGTGGAACAAAACCAGGAAAACATAGATTGCTTTCTAATGGTCACTTGTCGTATCCATTTACTCACCTAACTAGTACTTTCAAAATAATTCCAAACACTGCAAAGGTCAAAGGCAAGGGCAGCTTGGTGGTTCAGGATCAGCACTGCTGCAGATGTGAATGTCAGACTAGGACCCCAGCCCAGTTCTTCCTTTCCAAACTAGCAAACACAGCAATGCACACATCCCTTGCCCTGAGTATATTTTGTACATTAAATCAAAGCTTCTATAAACTGCCAAATTCCAGAACACAGCCACAAGTGCTCTGTGATTAAACCTCAATGTATTGATTTCCTCATTCTATTATGAATAACAATGGCAAATATTTCAGCTTATCTGTTATACAATCTTAATATTCAACCCACAGTTTAACTTTTGTCCTTTGCTCCTGATGCTGCCTGTATTTCATGTCTTAAGAAATGCAAACACACAATATCACGTTCTATACTCTTCTTCATCCCACTTATTTCATGAGGACTTGTTATTCTACTCATCCCACAAGTCAATGACTGCAATCAAACCAGTTTCTGCATTGAAACATCCCTACATCAACTTTTGTTTCCTCTTGCTTTGACACTATTGTCTTTAGAAAGAAAGTAAATTCTCCTATAGGAAGGTATACAAGCTCCACCAGCAACTTTCCCGTAAGAGTTTTCTTGTTAATACACTAGGAAGAACAAAAAATGAGAGAAGTGAAGGTCAGTAACGGAAAACCAGCAGGATTATGAAGGTAACTTGAGATTTATAGAACAAAAAAGAATTTGGTGCAATGAAAAAGGAAGATGCTTTGGGTATAGAGAAAGTATGGGAAAAGGTTACTAAATATTTTATTAAGCAACGTAAACCACAGGTTCTAGCATAAGAAATACACAAAATCTACATCATCTCAGCTGTGCCAAAAAGATGACTTTTTGCTCATCCCACTTCCAACTGGCAACATTTTCAGATCTTAGGTATTAATTTCATTGATGTTTATTTCTATAAATAAACAGGCAAGCTACTACAAGATAAAACCGAAGATGAGGTTGCCATGCATCAGCTACTTTAAGACAAATACTTATGTGCACATACTTGCATAGTTATGCTGTACAGGAAACACACATACAGCATCTCAATCCATCTTTAGTTAGTGTAGCATTAGCACTAATAGCATAAACATAACAATACAGGTAGCAAATTTATACGCAGATCTCTGAAGTCTTGCTGTCATGCATCCATATATTAAAGTTCTCCAAAATCAGCCTAACACCTTTAAAATTCTCTTGAAACACATCAAAAGTCTCATCCATGTTATTTTAAAAAGATCAACAACTGATGCTCTAAAGTTTTACAGTTTCCTCCAAAATTAGATTAGGTAATGGCAACTTCAACATCTAAATCAACACACACTCAGGAACTTTTTCCACGAGGTACCACTGTACCACACTCCTTACAGTTGGTAGAAACTTCTAGGTGAACACAGAGGTTATCATAAAGTGACAACTCATTGAATAGAGGTTTGTGCTGACATCTCTGATGAGGAGGCCAAACCACAGATATGCCTCTGATGGATGCTTTCTGGTGAAGCCACACTCCCTGCTGTAGCACTAGCTCTCTGCTCAAAGATCTGGTAGCACAGCACCTTGAAGCCCTGAGCTGCAGTCCTGCTCTCAAATCTAAAGAGGTGAATTTCAAAGCCATAAGATTGCCAAGGTAACTTGAAGTTCTCAAGAATTCTTAGCTTCACAGAACTTGCTTGCTCAGTGGCAAGGAGCTTGGAAGCGCTTCTACCAGCCAGCAGCTCGCACGTCTCAATAGCTGCCTGCATTAAAGACCCATACTCTGAGTGAATTCACTCCCTAGGCAAGGGGCTCAGAAAATCTGAGAATACAAAATAGAGCCGTATGTAAGCCTATTTTGAAAAAGAAAAATTACATCCTCAGAACTAGAAATCCCGTCAGAAGCTGCTGCAGTACTGATTACAAAGTGAAAAGCATATACATCATGCAGAAATCAATGAGGGTGCTACCTTTGTGTTTGTTCTAAGTCACTTGCACAATAAGGTTTGCTAGCACCTTTGTCATTCCAGAGTATCCTTCAATTGCCTATCTCATATAAACATAAAAAAAAAAAAAAAAAAAAAAAGGTTAAATCTCTCACTAACATGTTATAGTAACAGAAAATCCCCCATATTCTCAAACCAAATATAGAGAAGTTTTGGTACATACCCCAGTTTGCTACATGCTTCTGCCAGCAGGACTTGATGACCAGAGGGCATACCTGTAACTGATGCATCTATCATGCGGTTCTTAAGCAGGCCTTTGAAAAAAGGCATATCTATGGCACAACTATAGAAGGCATAACTATTATTCTATCCTTCCTCATTCACCTGCAGAAAGTGTTAAAAATTGGTGTTGCAAGGTAAGCTGTTTAACTGGAGAGAAAGATCTTTTAGAAGCAAGTGGCATAGCTGGCTTTGCTCCTGCATTCATTCACCTTAGAGAGTTTCTTTGCTACATATCAGGAGCACCAAGAAACCCAAGCCCAAATGGTTACTCAAATAACTAGTCCTAAGCCTACATTTATTGTTTTTATAGACAAAGAAATGACTGAGTTTACTTCACCTTGAAGAGATGTCAGTTTCCTACAGCCCTTTAAAGATGTGCAACATTTTTGGCATGCTCTGTTCAAGCCAGATCCCCCCACACCCCCAGAAAGATTATCAAGAATTTCTGTAACATCAACTCAATACCTTTCCATTACTTCTAAGAGGCAATAGTTAGCCAAATTTTAACATTAGAGTCCTATTACAGTTACGTAAATTAAGTCAATTTGTCCTTCCTTCAATTAAACATGTTTATTTTCCAGGGGACCCAAAGCCATTTTTTTCAGTTGTCACACATGCCATCATCACACAGTATGCTGTAGACTTAAAGAGAATTCATCAAGTATCTGGTCTTGCAGAACCTACCAAAACCTCATGTAACTCAACTTACTGAAATCCAAAGGCATCCTCGAATGAGAAAGTTGCTCGGATCTGTACATACAAGAACACAACTTTTGTGTTCCATAGTGACAACACACACCAGAATACAATTCTCCTGCAACCAGACAGTAGAATTAGCACTATCAACACAAAAAAGCACTTAGCCCATAAATAGTTCAACTTCTACATGGCCACCTTTACTTCCTTCTGTTCAAAAATGTTCAGTTATATTTACCTGAAGATTAGATTACAATAGAATAACACATAGAATCATAGAACAGTTAAGGGTTGGAAAGGACGTTAAGATCATCTAGTTCCAACGCCCCTGCCACGGGCAGGGACACCTCCCACTAAACCATGCCACCCAAAGCTGTGTCCAAGCTGGCCTTGAACACCGCCAGCAATGAGCATATAGTCAATCACAAGTTATTAATGACTGTCCACTCTGTAAGAAAGCAAAGCCATTTATTTTGGTTTGCCGTGACGAGACTCATTCATTAATTTGATTTTGATAAAGGGTATTTGCAGTTTGCCCAATTTCTTCAGCAGAGGAGACCATATATATGTTAAAAGCTTTAGAACAAAAATACAAGTAAAATTCACATGATTTGCTGAATTTAAAGCACAAATCATTAGGGCTGAAAAAGAAATATAAGAATTGCCGTATAGTTCATGCTGAGAGTTGCTGTCGTTATTGACAAACACCCCTACCAAATACTTCAAAGGGAGATCAAAACAACACACCAAGTCTGGAAAACTACAGAAAATTGTCCATATATTTTTTCCTTAGCCACATTGATTGATTGTTAGCTGATGTACAGAAGAATTTAGCTGTCTCATTCCTGCTGTTTGTTAGGCTTATTCTAAAGCACTGTCCTTATAAGATTACTTTTTATTCAGACTCTTCTTGTTTGTCTCTGTGTAAAAGTGAGCAAGTTGCTTCTCCCAGGCTATTAAATCTTTCCACATCTACTAATCACTTCTGATGTCCTTTCTCTAGGCTTTATCTATTTCTGCCCTTGCTATCTTGTAAGTAAAGTTACCTCAACTTGATTTCAGGAGATTAGGTACTATTTATCCATAGAAGGGAACAGAATTCTAAAATAGCTTCTGTTCTCTTGTGATATTATCTGCACATCTTTAAATTATTTGCACTTTGAGTACTCAGGCTCAGTGAGGATTATTCAACATATTACCACCAGAACATATGGGTCCTCCTCCTAGATAATTACAGCTTACTTAGAATATGCATGGTTAGCTGAAATTATTCTTTCTCTCATGCATTTGTCAACAACAAGCTCCAGGCTTTATTAGGTCCAGTACAAGAGACCGCATAAGGGCAACCAAAGCTGAAAATGAGGCTTGCTGTAAAGAAAAGGAATCCTATCTTGTTACGTCTTTTACAGCTACTGTTCCTGAAGATACTCACACCAACAATACGGTTGCTGTTGTAACTAATACATGAAGTACAACAAAGTTCCTAAAAACATTAACATTCAGTGACCTTATCTCAGTGTAACAAACCTACTTTCACTGTCAAATTGAATCCTGTTCTTACCTTATTCAAAAGTACCTTGTTCACAAATACCTTTGTTACTGAAGTCTTTGAAATACTAAGCATTGATCTATTGCCCCTGCTTTCAGTGGGAAAGAACATTATAAAACTAATCTGTAGACTGCTAGCCTGAATATTTCGCAGACAAAGAAATAGTCTTAATGATTTTTTTTTACTTTTTTTTTTTTTTTTTTTTTTTAATAAGAGGGCTTTTTTCCATTTGATTTAAATATATTCTGATAGGCCACTGACATACAATCCAGAATCTGGCATTTTAATACTATGCTTCCTCATAAAGTGTTTTTCACTCTACTTTCTTAAAGCCTTCATACACATTTACAAATTGACCTTTTGAACACCCAGAATTATCTGAGTTTATAGAGAAGAAATCTAAAGAAGAAGGTGGTAAGAGTTCTGCCCAGAGTGACTCAGCAAAGCAGTGAGAATCCTGAGCATCAAGCCCTGATATTCCCATCCCCAGTCACAACGTAGCGCTTTCAAGACTTTTCTAGAGAGTTTACAGCTTTTTTTTTTCCAGGCTTACAGCAGAATATAATACTAAATAATGCAGTATAATTGTTACACTCACTGTATAACTCTAAAACAAGCCTAGGCAAACTTGAAAATTAACACAGGATGGCAACATGTATTACTGAAATCAAATAGGTTACATATGTGGCATACAAATCAGCTTTCGAATGCAGGAGCACTTCTAAGACAGCACACTCAATCAGGAGAGCAAAGTAAAGTTTTCTCATCAACCAAACATCACTTTCCTCAATGTGTATCTCCATGTGCATTTCCACTGTTACAAAATCGTTGGAAAACTGCAACAACTGTATTGCAATTCAAGGTATTTTTCCGAATTAACAAAAAAGATATAATTTTTTTTCTGAAGCTCATATTGATAAGTGACAATTTTCTCTCCGAAGAATATCAATTTCAGTGGTTTTTACACTATTCCTATAAAACATAGATTGACAAAAACCTCCTGAAACAAAAAGTTAAACGAAACAATTTTTTATTTAAAAATCAGAGGCACAATTAAAGACTCTTACAAATTATGATCTACAACATCAAATGCATATATTAAACTGCTTTTGCCTTCAGATTTTGACCTAAGTGCCACTAAGAAATTTTTAACTACATTAGCCTTACTCTTGGTAACCACCATGCTTTCAATTGACAGGGATGCACTTTAAATATGGATGCTTTCATTTGGGAATCACCACACCGCAATCAGACACCTCCAGGGAGGTTTCTGAGCTCAATTTACCAAAACTTAAAAACAAAATAGAAATAAAAAACTGTGGATATAATTGAAGCCTTCCCTCTAATGCAGCTGTCAAAAACCAGGTAACCTCTCAATATACATAAAAATTGGGATTTGACATTGTACAAAACAGACTACATTGTATTAACCAGCAGTCAACAGGAATACTGTTATTAGCTCAACCTATTCAGCTCAGAAAGAATGCTGAAGAGAAGAAAAATATTCAGTACATTCACAGGGAGGGAAGAGTGGAATAACTCACTTTTGAAAGGGAAAAAATACAACTGGGAAATGCAATTAAATTGAAAGACAGAAGATAGTAACCAATAAAACTATGTTTTCCATGCAATTAATGTGTTGGATTAATTGGAACACAAATGTATCACAGCAAAAAGAGTTGATATGAACAAATGATGGACTTGATATTTAACAAGAACAGAGTGAGCTATGAGAGCAAGTACCAGAAAAAAACCCACTAACCTATGTCCGGGATCAAGTGGACACTATTTTCAGCAGACTCATGTCTGCCTATTAAAATGGAATTTCTTGCATCATCTTCTAAGATTTCTGGTCTCATGATCCCACAATTAAGCTGAAATCCTGCTACATGCCACTTCTAAAATTATTGATCTCAAGCAGTAATTGCCTTCTCAGAAAGGCAATAAGTAGAACATGTTATGGGAGCCCTCAAAAAGAGGGGAGCATTTCAACCTCTTCTAAGATGGGATAAAATTATATAACTCCAGTATATTAAGGAATATTCTTGTTTATTTGTTTTTCCATCCATTTTCTGTTTCTTATCTTGTATTCAAGATAAGGTATTCTCCTAGTACATTGGGAACATGCCCCAACAAAGAGGATTTCCAGAGCTACATAATATCAAGTTAGACATTTCAAAGGGAAGTAAAACAATGTTGGGTTTTAAACAGGTATATTGCAACAGGTATATTGCAACATAATTCCCTTGGCTCAAAGAACATATACTGCAATTCAAAATGACTTATATGAAAGGTGAAGCACCTTAGTATAGCATATCTTCTACTATTATTCAGCTACTTTATCCCTGATCCACCTCTCAGCAGTCGTTAACCACACAAAAATATATTAAAACCAACACTTGAAACTTTCAGTTATATGATGGAATTTTTCAGAACCAAATTATTTGCACTATGTAATGACCTGATTAGCATTTAAAAAGAACTATTTTGACCAGATTTAAAGGGAGTATTTCAAGATGTTGAGAGATGTTGAGAGAGAGAAGACAAAGATTCACAAAGGTTACTCTGCAGGTTACTGAGACAGTTTGGGCTACTACATACTTCCAGTTTTATTCTATAGATATTTATAATACATTTGCTTAAAGCACATGGCAACAATCCTAGCACAACTCTTTATTGATTGCTTTGGAAATTGCTTAAGTACAATTCTCTTGCTAACATATTTTCACATGATATGCTTCAAGGCAAGGTGCTAATTTGAATGGCTTAATTTTCTGACTGGAAATATATTTCTACCACATTTAGAGAAAATAGATGTTATAACAGCTAAAATAGATTGTGTGGCAAAACCATTTTTCACATTTATTTATTCTGTCCTAATGTCCCCCATATTTGATATCTCACAAGGCCACACTGCAGAACTGCATCAGTTCCACGGCAACCATAGAGATCAAAGTTCATGAGGTGCCCGAACATCATTTCACTGCAGACAAGAAGAACTCACGGAAAACAAATAATATCCGTCAGTCCTGTGTGACATACAACTGTTGCTTGAAGAAAAACCTCAGGAATGACTATGAAATGTGAGTACACTAATCTGTGACTAAAGGAGCTGTAAACTAAGTGGCTTGAAATTAACCGTAAAGATTTTTCAGATAGCTAAGAGTAATACTGCCATCTTTGAACTCCTTGAACACAAGTTTGTCAGCTTCCAGGTACAATCTAGATTTGATATAAAACATATGTATAATAACATGGAAATAATTGCAATATCCACCAAAGGGAAGGCAGGAACAGGACAACAGTAGTGGGAAAATGCAAAATCGGGAGGGTAAATAGAGGTGTGTGTATATATACAGAATCACAGAACAGAATTATACAATGGTTTAGGCTGGAAGGGAATTGAGGGAGTTCTCTGGTCCAGCCCATGCACAAGCCAAGGCTAATACTAGGCTGAGGTGCTTGGGGTCTTGGGCACTCAAGACCCAAATCTCCAAGGATGAAGCTACCACAACTGTTCTAAGTGCCTGCCACCATTATTTTGCAGAGTGATGGTGGATTTCTTCCTTAGATTTAACAGGAACTTCCCCTACTATAACACTATAACATGTATGTCACCTCTTGTCCTTTCACTGACCATGTCTGAGAAAAGTCTTGCTCCATCTTTACAACCACTCATTAGGTAGCTGAGGATGACACAGTTCCTCCTTAGCCTCCTCTAAGAAAAACAAACCAAGCTCTCCCAATCTCTTCTCATACACAGTATATACATCAATGCAAATATTTAAATTCTGCAACTGGAAAGCACTGCAAGAGTTAGCAGAGTTAGTTAGCAGGAAATGACGTGGTGCCCTGGAAGTCAAGTTAAACTACATTCAAATAAACCAAGAAAACTCCAGGGCATCTAACAACTATGCAATTTGCTTATGTCCAAGATAAAAAAGTCAACAGAGTGGCCACATAACAAAACACATGCATATATACCCATCATTAATGAGTGCATAAGGGAAAAAGAAAAGAAAAAAAAAAAAGGCATTTTGAATTCAAGGATTATTTAGAGATCTTTCAGGAGGGATATCATTGCTTGATAGAAAACAGGATGCTGTGAAGAATTAATCAGGATACAAACATGAAGGCAATTTAGCAGTGAGATTAAAGAGTGTCCTTTTACACTGCACTGTTCAGTGCAACCTGAAATAACCTGGCCAATGAAATTTTGTACCTCTTATTCTGAAGTATTAGACCATGAGTCAAGAAACAATAATCCTTCTTTGTGCAGCAATTTGCTAACCCTGGATTTCTGCATTCAGCATTAAACAGCACATTATCACCAATGTACTGAGAACAGAAACAATTTCAAAGAAAAATAAAAACTCTACACAGGATAAAAAATAGGAGGAGGGACAGAGAAAAAAAAAAATAAAATCACTGCAGTGTAGTCTACAAACATTCAAAGATAAGAATAAGTCCACCTGGCATTCAAAAGTATGAAAAAAGGGACAGAATGAAGAAAAACAGGATTAGGAAGAAATGCAGGAGGAAAAATAAATTATTCTGAGAACTAAATGTATAAGATAATCTACTGTCTATCAGTAATGATTTTTATGATACCAGTTCCTTCCTCGATTTCTTTTTATCTGAGGTTATACCTTTCTAAAATTACATTTTAAAATAATCACATATTTTAAATATTTTCCACAATAGGTGTGGAAAGAAAGATGTTCGAGTGAACACAACAAATCCTCCCCAAGACCAAAGAGATCCTTTTACTTCCAAAATGATAATTTCAATACTAACTCAAAAATGCTATTGCGGCAGTGTCTACCATGCCACGCTTGGAAGTGTGACATCCCATCACCGTTTAGCAGACTATAAAGAAGAGAACTGCTGCAATGTCAGAATGATGATAACCAAAGTAAAGGGGAAAAAAAAGAAAGAAAAGAAAAAAAAAAAAATGCAAGCAGAAACAAGAGAAACAACTAAAAGAAAGTGTATATGATGCTCCAGGGCAGCCTTGATTGCAGCGATCATGAGACAGTCAAATTCAAGATCCTCAGGACAGTGAGAAGCACATGCAGCAACTCACTGTCCTGGACTTCGAGAGAGCAAACTTTGTCCTCTTCAGGAACCTGCTTAGTACAGGGGAACTTTAGATTGGGCATGAGGAAGAAATTCTTTAGTATAAGGGTGGTGAGGCACTGGAATGGGTTGCCCAGGGAAGTTGTGAATGCTCCATCCCTGGCAGTGTGCAAGGCTGGGTTGGACATAGCCTTGGGTGGCATGGTTTAATGGGACGTGTTCCTGCCCATGGCAGGGCGGTTGGAACTAGATGATCTTAAGGTCCTTTCCAACCCTAACTATTCTATGATTTTATGATAGCATTATAAAATACATCAAGAAACTAATATTGATTCATGTCATAGAATTAACACTAGCTTGGAATCAAATTAATATCATGCAATTTAATGCAATTAGCTAAGTTCATATTCCATATTTTTAAGAAAATTACCAAGTCTATCATGAAATTTGTCATTTCCTATTTAGTTATTTTGTACACAACATCTCTATTTCATAAGTCACCAACACAAATCAATTTTTATATAAAACTTTCCTCATCCAGAAAACTATTTTACTGGATTATATACATCATTAGAAATAACACAGTAGTCACTACAAAATAGAAGTTGAAGATTGCTTTTCAGACTGAAATATAGGTAAAAATATAGCGAACAGAAAGTACAGGCAACTTTCGTATCTGTTACTCAGCTTATTTTAATTTAAAGTGTCTCAGTGTAAAGCTCAGAATTAGTCAATTTCAAATTCCTGCAGAAAGAAAGTTAAATTCACTATAATTTTGTACTATTTCCTTTGGAATACATGTGATTTCTTTGCCCAAAATAAAATTAAAGACACTTCAACACATAGAAGTATGGTAAAGAGAAGTGGGGAAAAAACTCACATCCATAAAAAGAAATTGTGTTAAAGCAATGTCCACGATGAGAAACAACTCATAACAAAAAAACATGAAGTGTGCAAAAGAAAGTATATTCAAATTCTAAATAATGTAAGAAACATACACATGCGTAATTCATGGGAATGGCACGGGAATATAAAGAGGACCTGTAATTTCTGTTGTTAAATAAATAATGAGTTACTAGAGCAATTATAAGATCATGCAATTGGCTTAAGTTCAAGTTAAATTCATTACTTGGGGATAGGAAAGCTCTGGACTTTTAGAAGCATCTCATATGTATGTGATGTCAATTTCTTTTCTCAAGCCAACACCAGCATTATCAAGTCCATCAAACCTGGTACCAGTAAATCTTCAGTAACAAAATCTGTGGGAAATGTCCAACTTTGACTGCCAGCTGTCCTTCTACATTACTAACTTCACTGTGCCCAGCTGACTTATAAGGGTGCTGGGGAGGGACTCTTCATTAGGGACTGTAGTGATAGCACAAGGGGTAATGGGTTCAAACTGAAACAGGGGAAGTTCAGGCTAGATATAAGTAAGAAGTTCTTTACTGTAAGGGTGGTGAGGCACTGGAATGGGTTGCCCAAGGAAGTTGTGAATGCTCCATCCCTGGTGGTGCTCAAGGTCAGGTTGGACAGAGCCTTGGGTGACATGGTTTAGTGTGAGGTGTCCCTGCCCATGTCAGGGGAGTTGGAACTAGATGCCTGTAAGGTCTTTTCCAACCCTAACTATTCTATGGTTCTATGACTTGAAGGAACATTTAGTAAGCTTTTTTCTCATTCTACATCTCAAAACATCTGAGCAGAATGGGCAAAATGTTGCCTTCACTACAAGAAGTAACCTGAAAGTAATTCTACGTTTTTAGTTTAGTGGGGTTCCCAAAGATCTCCAGTCCTATCACAAATTACAAAAATGTAAACTTACCTTCTCTGATCTGGGTATGTAAGCATATTTCCTTTTCTTTTTTCCCCTCTCTTAGTATTCCCCTCTGTGAGTCCAACTGTTCAATAACAACCCCAGCAGTAAGACAAATGCCCCCTGTCTAAATATATCTAAATGGTCCCCTAATTTAACCCATAGATTAAAAAAAAAAAAAAAAAAAAAAATCATTATTTTAAAATCCCTATAGTTATTTGCTGCAATTGATTTAGCAAACATGACCGAGTTTAGATTTCTTTGTAGAAGTTTAAGCTGTTAGGCATCTGTTAAACTGTTCAGCATCCAAACAAAAAAGCAATACAAGAATTCATGCATTTGTATAATATTTATTTCCTATTACGATAAAATGAGGGGGGAAATATCAACTGTGGATATATTGTGTTTATATTACCCCTTAAAAAAAAAATAAAAGAAAACCCAACTGTCTGTTTTCTAGTTAAGTAAAGTTACATTTCAAAACCATATTAACATAGTAACTGGCACCCATACTTCCCCTGCTGACACAATCACTCAAAGTAGCATTCATTCATTTTTTCAGTTTTCCTTGTAAGGGTCATTGTTCACTGTTTCATGAAAAGAAGCAGGATGTGCAACACTTTAAGCCTCCTCTTATTAGTTAATAAAAGCACAACTGCTATGAAAATATTGCCTTTCTATTTTATTAGAAACACAATTAAATCCAGTTCCCCAGGCACAACACTTCACAGGAGGTATGGTGCCTCCTGCATTACATTTTACTAAGTCAGTAAAAGGGTCATTAATCTTTTAGTTATGGATCTCAGACTTTTAAGACTAACAGCAACAAGCAAACACCCAGCATTCTCTTTCACTCTGTTGATAGAAACATAGTAAACGCTTAAGACAAGAAGACTCAATTAGCCAGAAAGAAGTCTATTTAAACCACTTTCATTTCTCTGGTTTCACAGAATCTCATTAGAGTAAATATTTTTGCTTTCATTGTTAGGCTGAATCAGCTGAGACATTTCAAGGCAAGCACTGAACTCCTTGCATAGTGCTCCTACTTTACAAAGACTTTTACACTCACCTACACATTAAGTCTTCAGTGAATGCATTATCCCTTTTATCTATTCAACTGTGTAGTTCAGACACTACACAACCAAGGAAAATTTAAGAAAGGAAAAAAAAAAAATAAAAAGCAGACTGAATTTACTTGAATTCATTTGCTTCTGTGTCAAATCCACTTAAAACGGAAAGCACTGGTAAGAAACAGTAGACAATCCATAGAGCCTTTTGTACACCATTGTCACAGAAAGTAACCCATCATATACATATATGTGGAAAACAAACCTCTCTGCCTCTGTGCCTGCTTCCCCTTATCTGAAGATGTGGAAGATTAACTTTATGTGAATTTCTGAATGTGACAACAAGGATTTGCATCCTTAACACTGGAGACAAGAACAAAAATATCTTCACGTGACAAAAAAATAAATTCGGTTATATTACATTAAATCCCCATATGACCAAGCACGTCAGAAAGATACTGCCTACTGCCTCTCTGTATTTTCGATCCTTATCCCTACTCTGAGCATTTTGACCTTCCATAATTCGAAACCAATTCAAAAAGCAGCCAAAATGAGGGAGCAAGTGCTCCTAGCCTATGAAGATGGCAACTGGAGATGCAATTTAACGATTCGCATTCAGTGCAATACAGTATCCACTTCCAAAGGGCATACTTTTCACCTTAAAATAAGTCAGTACTAAGTAAATTGCCAGGACCGGACAGTGGGGACTGACTACAGTGCTGAGATTAACCTGGAAGGCGCTGACCGAGCTCAGCCCCATCCTCATTCACCAGTAACCAAGCCGTACAAGCCGCCTGTCCGGTCCGTGCCCGGGGCTCTTCTCTCGGCTTCGAACGCTCGCAGCACGGGCACCCGCTCTAAGCGTCCACCTGCACGAAGCGCCGCCGGCCCCCGGAAAGCCCGGGGCGGGCAGGAGTTGCCCGCGGCGGCCGTTAACGGGAGGGAGCGGCCGCTGGCGGGGAGGGGACCGCGGCCCCAGGGGAACGGGCACGGGCCGCCGTTCCCGGCAAACGGGTACTGCAACGGCTCAGTGCGGAGCGGGGCAGGAAAGCCGGCAGACGAGGTAGGGGCGAGGCGGACTGAGAATGGGAGGGAGCCAGCCTCAGACCGAGCGGGGACACCCAAGGGCAGGGACGAGCACAAGGACGCAGGGCTGGAGAAAGGGAGGCTCCGAGGCGGGGAGCACGCAGGGCTCTGTGGGCGCCGCCCTTACCTGGCAGGAGGTGCCGGTGACCCCCGCGGGGCAGACGCAGCTGTAGGCGGCCGGAGGCTGGGGCAGGAGCAGCTGGAGGCGGCGGGGCTGGAGAAAGAGCGGCAGATGCTGGAGAAGGTGAGGGGTGGCCTGAGGGCACGGTAGATGCGGCTGTCCCCAGGCCCGTGGGTCCGAGCGGCGTGCCGGGGCCGGGTGTCTGCAGCCCCATTGAACTCAAAACAAACAAACGTGGGAGGCTGGTGAAGTTCCGGGCGGCGGTTGTGATTCACAAGCGCCTTTGATGATCCACTGCTTTGGATTTTCTTTCCTTCTAAAGGCTAACGGTGGCCTCTCGCAGCCAGTAAGAAGCCTACTGCATTTTTTATGCATTTAAGTTTGCAATGAGAAAATGAGTACGTGTTCATTTATATCGTTCTGAGCTTAAGAAAATTACAGTGTTGTGCCTTCAGAAAGGGTAGTAAGATAAATACGAATTTCTACATGAAATATTAAAGGATTTTTTTTCTTTGTATTTTCTGTGTGTGTACGTAACGCTTCTTTTTCTAGTTTCGCTCCTTATTGTACCAAACAAAAAAAACCACACCCCACCCCCCCAAACAAACCCAAACCAATCGAACTAACTAATGACCTGATTCAAGCCTGCAGGGTGCTGACACTGTCAGCTTCAAACTGACTGGAATTAGATTTAGAGTTGCCATTAGGAAAAATACTTAATTACAAGGGTGGTGGGGTGCTGGCACAGGTTGGCTAGAGAAGCTGTGGCTGCCCCATCGATGGCAGTGTTCAAGCTCAAGCTGGATTGAGCTTTGAGCAACCTGGTCCAGTGGAAGGTGTCCCTGCCCGTTGCAGGGGGGTTGGAACTAGATAACCTTTAAAGGCCTTTCCAACCCAAACCATTCTAAGGCACTTCTATAAATCTCTTTCATCCTTTCCAGAAATAAGCATTGGTTTTAGTAGCAGGTATAGTTTAGGCAGCAACTGCATCAAGGAAGTAGCCTAGCCAGAAAGGATCAGTTTAGTGCCAGTCGCTCTCCTTGTCTGCTCTTCCCTGCATGCGGATGTGCAGACACCCCTGAGTTGAGGAGAGCAGGAGCTGCTTGAGCTGGCAATGCTGCCAGAAGGAATGGACGTTTGATCATCTGGAGAGTTAATGTTTTAGTCCTGTTATGTTGCAGGAAATACGGACTGTATCAAGGAAATGATACATGGCTAATTCTCTTGACCTAATCATCGCTGTGTTCCATTTCTCTCTCACTGTGAATGTTTTCTTATGTTGAAAATAAGCATTGGTTGATATGAACCAACTTTGGAGAGAGAAGATGAAAGCATGATGCTTCTCAGCCTCTACTGGTACAAATTATCAGGCTATTGGCATACTACATAAGATACTGTATTTCAGGTATAAGGAAATACAGGCTTGAAAAAAACTCTTAAATGCTTTTGGGAATTGTATTCTGAAGAACTAGTGCTACTACTTGAAATACTCTAGAAATAAGTTGGGTTTTCTTTTTCCCATCTTAAAAATTGAAGCATTAGTCTAAGGGGTTGAAAAATACAGTTTCTAAGACCTGGAACTAATTTTAATTTATCTTTCTTTTCGGTAGGAAAAACTGATTTAAAAAGGTGGGTTTAGGCTGCAGCATTTTGTGATGCTGTAGTTGGAAAATAATACTTTATTTTTGCAGAAATCTTATAATCTTATTTCTTGGAAACAATAAGTCATGATGGATCTTGTCTGAACTTCTGTACAGGTACCTGATCAGACTTGAAACTAAAAATTTGGAGGCGATGCTTTTAGAGGCTAAAAAGGGAAGGGACTCTTGTAAATCATCTCATTGCACAGGAAGTGTTGACAAAAGGACTTAGAATTTCATGTCTTTAAGAATCAACCACTTCTGTAATAATGCTATGATGTGATTGTGCTGGAGGTCTCTGAATTCTCTCAATTTCTTCAGAATCCATGGAGCTTACCTGTAGCAAGGATGTTGCTGTGTTTTCCTGTGTGGTTCTCTTATGCTTTCTCTTTGCAGTCTGGGGCCAGTGAGACCAAAGGAAATTACTCTTGTAGTTAAACCCGGGCATACTGGCACCTGATGGGCAGCTGATGTTTTTGAAGCATCTGGGTTTCTTATTTTTGTCACTTAAGCAAGCTCCCTGCAAGGTGATTTGAACAGCACTTCAACAAAGCAGTCACTTTTTCTTTCTGTGGGCTTCTGGCAATATTCCACTACACAAATATATAAGAATGTAGAGTGATGAAAAAGAGTGGCAAATTGGCAAATTTTCAGTCAAAAAAGAGGGAGGGAGAACCCACTTTCTTGACACTTTACAGTTTGAGTCAAAGGACAAGATGGAAATAATAATTCCATGCTGTTTGTAATCTTTGAGGTTTCTGCTTTCCCCTTGATATTTTCGCAGTTGGTCAAGGTAACAGTCCTTCAGATTAGTCGAATAATGGAAGGATGCTGTGTTCAGTAAAAACTGAGCAATAGTAATTTGCTGAATGAAGTAGTTTAATCTTAATTATATTCGCTCTTTGCATTGCCACCAAGGGCTGATCTTTCTGAGCTCAGATTCTTTTCATCTGAAGGAAAAAAACTGTATTGGGGAAAGCAGAAGTGAGTAAAAACTGTGGAAAATCACAGGCAGGTGATCTCTTCCTCCAGAATTGCTTGTGGAGATAGATTCTTCTTCTCCTAAAAGAATACAGTGATAAGAATGACATGGAATACTACTTGTGGAAAATAAAGGTGCGATTTATAAGGGAGATAAACATGCTCCCCCATTCCTGTGTCACTTAACACCTAACTCTGGCTAATATCCTTTTTCCCTGTCTGTTAACTCTTTAGTTTCAGAAGATTCCCTTGCCTTTCTGTTTTAGTGTGTCCTTCACTCAGAGTTTCTTCTGAAGGCAAGGGCATAGATAAGCATCTTGTAAAGCTCTGCATCTTGCCTTCCTGGGGTTTCTCTTGGAGATGCTAATTTTACCTTTTCAGTTGTTTGATACCTCAGTCTAATGGGCAATGTTAGATGAATGCAGAAGGATGAAAGCTTTTTTACTTTTGAGTGGGAGTTTTATCTGAGTTTTAAAGAATAATTGGAAATCTGCTAAATGCACATCCTTGACTAGTTCAACAGAAGTTACTTTTAAAAGCAGGTGTGAATTTTCTAAGCAAAGCAAGCGGAAGTTGCTGTTTTCACATTAGGAATTGACCTGTGTAAATTAGGCATAATGGGTTTTGTAGTCATCTGAGTATCTTGTTCATAATGGAAAACTGTACCTTTGTACAAATAGTTGGCACGTGGAGGAGTCACAGCTAGTACTTGGTGGAACTGTTGCCAGGTGGGTTCTTTCTCCCCACTTCTCAAATTTTGCAGGATACAAATGAACTTCAATTTCAGTTTACTCTAAATCTATTGTATTTGAGTTGAGACAGCTTTGAGCCCTTGAATGCCTTGTGCTACTGCACTGGAGGCATGTGCATGTGTGTGTTACAGAGCTCTGCATATGTAGGCAACTGAACGCAACCCTCAGTTACTTTGATTTTACAGCACTTCGTAGGTACATGTGAGTCCATACACTCAGGACTTGTACACCTATAATTGCGGGAAGGAAAAGGGTGTGCGTGTGTGAGACAATTGTAGTTATCCTGTAGAAGAACCTTTCAATGTATGAAGAACCTTTCGATATATTAAGAGCCTTCACTCTGAAACATCTATAAGTACTTGACATCTCTCTCTTGGCCAGGCTCGTGCTTCCTGGGACAGGGAGTCAAGTGAAATGCGCTATAAGAGACTTCAACATTTGCTGGAAAAGAGCAACATCTATTCCAAATTCTTGCTAACGAAAATGGAACAGCAGCAACTGGAGGTAGGTGTATTGTCTGCAGTGGGGATGTGCAGATGTGCTGCCATCTGTTTGGTTGTGTTTTGGTTGATTGTTGTTTTGGTTTGGGTTTTTTTTTTTGTCATCCAGCTGTTTGAAGTAAGAATGCTGTTAACAGTAACAGTGTGAAAATCCACTGCCCAGGCATGAAGTGGTGCTTTATATAATATGCATAATTTGTTCTATAGATTAATAGCTAAATTGGACTGGGAAGATCATGAATTATAATTTAAAATCACAGTGTAAAGATGGCACTGATATCTTTACAATTATTTTGTTGGTCAGAATGCTAGGAAGAAAAAATGAGTTTCATATAAGAAACAAAGTTTAAGGGAATTAGAGGATAGAAGACGCAAAGAAATGACAAGCAGTGCAGCCTATTTGTGTTAATTACTGAAGGCTGAGGATGATGTCTTCAGGATGCTAATGTAGGTCTCCCTCAAACAAATTTATGAATTAGAGTGATCTGCGGCCATGATGTTACTAAACAAGAGCTTACATAAAATGATGTGGAGTTTTGTTGTTTGTGGGTTTTATTTTGGTTGGTTGGTTGGTCAGAGTTTTGTTTGCTTGGTTGTTTAATGCATGGGCTGCTGAGTTAATTTTTATCTTGACTTTCTTAACTGTACCTTTGTGGACAAGCTTATAATAGTTTATGCTTAGGAGAGGGGGCAGTGAGTTAGGAAAAAATGAGACTGGCAGACTGCAGGAATCTCCTTTCTATAGTTTGTTAGCTTGAATTCATGGTTACTGCTTTGATAGAATGCAGGTTTCAGTAGCAAGTCTTGCTCCATCTGATAAATACCAAAGTCTGTTATCTCTTTTTCCCAGTGTCCTTTGCATTCAGCAAGTAGAAGTAGCAGGATGGGATGAAAATCTTAAGTTATTCAAGACATGAAAGCACTTCTTCCTTAAAGGCATTATAGACTACTTACAAATGCTTTCTGTTCTTCAGTGAACACAGGTGGTAGTATATTAAGTTTAAAGCGAGCTGAATACATGGAAAGCTTACCGCTGTAGATGTGATCTTGAAGAGTTTGCAGTTGGGAATATTTTTGTTGTAGTCTTTCTAAAATATTGTATTTAAGTGTTCAGAGTATTCACTGACAAGTAATTCTGGGCAAGTGTCCTGTCCTAAGTTTTGCTTTACCATTTTAAACTATGTCAGAATAGAAGCTTTTAGTGAGAGTGTAAAAAAAAAGTCTGTAGAGTACACAGAACTATGCATTACCAATGTAATCTGTGCCTCTTATCATTTCTATAATGGATAGTGTTATTGAAGGATAAAAAAATGCTTGGGTGTTCATTTTTGGGTTTTTTTTTTTTTAGGAACAGCGGAGGAAGGAGAAGTTAGAAAGAAAGAGGGAGATGATGTTAAAATCTGCCAAGGTAAGATTAAGCAGCTATTTTATGCAACTTCCTGAATAACAGTCTAACAAATTATTTTGACAATTTTGATCAAGGTAGGTTAACTAAATAAATTAGATTAGCCATTATTTGACATGCAGGGTCTATCTAGTATGCCATATTTATTTTAACCATAGGAAAACTGTTTATAAGTGCTTAAAAATTGCATAACATGACAGTCATCTTAAGGAGATGCTTCTAACTAATTTAGACTAAAGAAAATGGTTTCAATTTGTCTTGAGATTTACTTTTTTTTTTTTTTAATTTAGGAATGATTGTTTAATTAACCAAGATGCGGAATAAGTAGTAAAAAACCCAGGAACAGATGATGAATAGTAAAAGTGCTTCAATAATCATAGAATCATAGAACAGTTAGGATTGGAAAGGACCTTAAGATCATCGAGTTCCAACTCCCCTGCCATGGGCAGGGACACCTCACACTGAACCATATCACCCAAGGCTCTGTCCAACCTGGCCTTGAACACCACCAGAGATGGAGAATTCACAACTTCCCTGGGCAACCCATTCCAGTACCTCACCAGCCTCACAGTAAAGCACTTCTTCCTCATATCCAATCTAAACTTCCCTTTAAGTTTGAACCCATTACTCCTTGTCCTGTCACTACAGTCCCTAATGAAGAGTCCATCCCCAGCATCCCTATAGGCCCCCTTCAGATAGTGGAAGGCTGCTATGAGGTCTCCACACAGCCTTCTCTTCTCCAGG
>JAOEHX010033447.1:0-10083 GCA_025448015.1 Bolborhynchus lineola | reverse complement strand
AGAAGATGATGGGTTTGTGAGGCTGATCATAAAATACGTAATTTGATTAGGAGTCTGAATAGACAAGGCAAAGGCTTTGCCAGAGTGAAAAGATATCCCAAGGCAGGAAAGAAAGCATAACAGTACAGATGAAGGAATTAAATCAAACACTAGAGCTGCAGAACTGTGAAAAGCAGAGATGCTAAAGCTCAGCAGCACGCAGCATGCAGCAAGTGTGAAGTAGGTACACAGAGTTTTGCACTGGAAGATGAGGAGCTCTGACTTGTCTAAGGGAAAAAACACAGACAAGTGGCAATCAAGAGTATTCATTCCATATGTTGTAAGCTTCAATTACTATTTGGTATATTTGTTAAACCACAACGTTTTAACCAGATTCAGGATAAGATTTTTGCTCCTGACATTTGATGTTTGCAATTAGATAAAAGGTTAACTGTGACTAAGACTGCAAACAATATTAATTGAAAGAGTTCAGTTAAGTTTTGCAAGGACAAAAGGATCCCTTTTGCAAGTTCAGCGCCCCTCATAGTCTAGGACAATAGGCCAAACATAAGGAAATGTAAATCTAGTCTTAGAAGTGCATCACATTTCCTCTGAAAAACAGATGTAAATATTTCCTGAGAATAACCAGGAAAAGTGGTAATATGGAAAGGAATATAATTTTTTTTTTTTCTGTTAGCACATTATGTTGAGTTTACCTGAAAAGCAACAAAAAGCTCATGGACCTTCTAGAGGATGATTCACCCATCCATCTAAAATCTTTGGGCTTTGATGGGATGAATCACCTTCTAGGTATCTCATCAGTGAAAAGAGGATCTTAGATGACGAGTTAAACTTTAGTGCTGAACCTCTAAACAGCTGAAGTAATGTAATATAGCCAAAGAAGAAACTTATTATTCCTACAAAATATAAATTAGAAAAAATAAAGATATGATGAATATCCCTTACCTTGAACACAAAAGTAATTCAACAGTGTAACCAGCAATAAGTATTTTTTGACTCTGTGAATGCATAGCCAGACACAATGTGCATGCATTTAACATAAGTATGTGAGAAGTGTGACTACCAAAGGGGCAAACAGTGGGCACAGGATGCAAACAATGCTAGACAGACCAAAATAAATCAAAGGACTGCTAATAAGCTAATCCTGCTGAATACAGAAGAAAGATGAAGGGCAAAATAAAAAATAAGACAGAATCTCCCTCTTGGGAGCAGGACAAATGTTTCAAGCAAGGAAGCAAAAAAAAAAATAAAAAAAATTTAAAAATAGTGTTAATATTCACTTACCCTAATAGGATACTGTGCAACATCACCTGAGTTAAAATCAAGACTGTAAATAGCATAGCACAGCATAGCGTAGCATAACATAGACTGTTTCAGTTGGAAAGCACCAACTGACTGAGCAATTTAGGGCTGACCAAAAGTCAGAGTGTGTTGTTAAAGAATATTGTCCGAGTGCTTCTTACACAATGACAGATTTGGGGCATGAATCACCTCTCTAGGAAGCCTGCTCCAGTGTTTAAACACCTTCTTGGTAAAGAAATGTTTCTAATGGCATCTAAACCTCCCCTGGTGTAGCTCTGAACCATTCCCCCACATGTCCCATCACTGGATACCAGGGAGAAGAGCTCAGCATCTCTCTCTCCATTTCCCTCCTCAGGATGCTGTAGAGACCAATGATGTCATTTCTCAGGTTCCTTTTCTCTAAACTAGAGAAACACAAAGTCCTCAGTTGCTCCTCACAGGACATTCCTTCCAACTACATGTCTTTCAGCTCTTTTACCACCTTTGTTGCCCTTCTGTAGACGCATTCAAAGGCCTTCACATCCTTCTTAAATCATGGGGCCCAGAACTGCACACAGTACTCAAGGTAAGGCTGTACTAATGCTGACTACAGTGGGATAATGACCGCTTTTGACCAGCTGGTTATGCTGTGTTTGACACACCCCATGATGCAGCTAGCCCTCTTGGCTTCCAGGGCACACTGCTAAGTCCTACTGAGCCACCATCATCCTCAAATTCCTTTCTGCAGGGCTGGAGTTTAGCCACTCTTCTCCCATCTTATACTTGTCTACAGCGTTACTCCATCCTAGGTGCAGAATCCAGCATTTCAACTTCTTAGATTTCATTGAACTATGAGTGATAATGCCCATTTGTCAAAGAAGCAGAAGAGCATCTTCAGTCATACGCTTGACAAACTGGTTAAGAGGGCTTTAAACTAAAGTTGCCAGGTGAGGGGAACCTCAATCCATCCCACTCCTACCAGTTTGATGCCAGTGTTAGCAAGAGATGTCCAGAGCCTGAAGAAGGATTTCAGGTCAACAGGAGAGCACCTGAAGAACAGCACAAAGGAATGCCAGCCAGTAAGTTGGCTTCATCAGGGGCACAACTTAAATGCCTCTATGGAAAAGCACACAGCATGGAGAGTAAATAAGAGGAATTATAGCTATGTGGATGCCTGCAGGGCTATGGTCTTATTGGCGTCACAGAGACATGTGGGATGGCTCCTGTGACTGGGATGCTGGAATGGAAGGACAAAAGCTTTTTAGGAAGGACAAGCAGGAGAGACAATGAAGTGTTGTCCTCTATGTCAATGACCACCTGTATTTGGAGGACGAATGCAGAGATGACCGAGAGCTTATAGGTCAGCATTAAAGGGAGGGCAGGGACAAGTAAAGTTACGGTGGGAGCCTGCTACCGGCTGCCCATCCAGGAAGACTGAGCAGATGAGGCCCTCTATAGACAAATAGGAGCATCCTCACATTCACAAGCCCTGGTCCTCATGGGGGACTTAAACCACCACAATATCTTTTGGAGGGGCAGCACAGCAGGGCACAAGCAATCTATGAGTTTCTTAATATTTATATTAAGCAACATTGCCTTTCTTATGTTTTCATTCTTCTGTGAAACATAATATTTAATTCTAAACTGAATTTCAGCAGGAGACATTTCCCAATATATGCAAATCCAGCATCCTCACACTGTGCATTGTTAAATAATGTTTCAGTAGATCTTGTAAAACTGCAGCAATGGCAGTACAAACCTCTTCTATACTACTGAGATAAATAAATCTACAGAGAAGGCAGAATAATCTTTTCTATTGCTGCAAATATGGAATTGCATTAGACTTCTGAACTGAGATTTGGTTTCAGGAAAATGCTAAGTGCCTACTTCCACTATCAGCTAAGGTAAAGTTTTAGTATGAATCATGTGCACTTTAAACAGTACTGACAAGAGCAATGTATTATTAAGCATTGAACTCTGCCATGCAAACAATATTTTTCTGTCAAAATATAACTACTGACTGACATTTTCTATATTAATGTCATGTTTTATCATTTTAGAAAATTTATTTTCTTAATTCCTACAAAGTGCCCAAGGTGTATGAAGCTTTAGCAGTTGTGTGAACATACATGCTGTGTTCTGAATACCTGACACACTGACTCACATTTGAGAATATAACACTCAGGGAGTCAAATGTAAGTGATACAAAAAGGAAAAATTAAAAAGTAGTATAAATATCTGTAATGTAATGCCATGATATAAAGGCAAAAAAGTGATTCTTCAGAGAGAATTTAGTGGAACAAACTGCAAACGATAGGCTATATTTGAATGTTAGCTCACAAGCTCCCTGAACCTGTAACAGCCCAAACTGAATTCCTAATCTCAAGATCTGAGCACTGCTACTTCCACTAGGAAGAATGAGAAGTGTTTCTCAAGGGACAGTTAGACAACTGAGCTGCCTTTCTTCGTGGGGCTCAAGACATACGGCTGAAAACTGTGTTTGTGTTTCAGCGATTCAAAGTACCAAAAAGAAAAAGATAAAGTAAAAAAAAAAAAAAGGGAAAAAAAAAAAAAAAAGGCTTGTGGATTCAGAAAGCTGTTTACTAATAAAAAAAACTCAACTAATGCAATTCATACAGTTTAACAAGAGATTCTTAACAGAGATTAATCTCTGTGAAGAAGACAAAGAATACATCAAGTTTATTGTAAAAAATGCATTTTCTTTAGTTTCTGGAAAAAAGGGAGGGAGAAAAATGCGAAGGGAAGGAGAAAGAAATACAGAGGAAAGAAGTAAAAAGGGAGTTAGGTGTTTTTGTAAATGCAGGACTGAAGAGTGAGTTTCAGGTTCAGATTTCACTGGACTTCAATAAATGTCCTGATTTTCACTGGAAGATAGATGAATGGAAAAAATCAGGTATGCAGCATTACTGAAAGTTAGACCTCTTATTAAGGGCTCTTTAACAAATACAAATTTAAATGTACACCATATCTGACCTCTCCACTGATTAAAAAATCTTTTTTTCAAAATATTTTTTTTTAAATGGCACTTTTGATCTTTTGGGTAACCTTTCTCAAGCATTTTAAGTTTACAAAGATTTCCATCCCTTCTACAAAAATAGTACATGTACTTTTCAGAGGCATTGCTGACCACAGAACTTGTCTTGGGACAGTCTTAGTCTGCACTTGAAAGCGAACACTAGGAATTTGACAAAAGTGTCAGAACAACCAAGAGTGAAATCATTAGAAACGCAGAAATCCATGTATTTAATGCAAGATTACTGCAGAGGAAAAGTGCTAATTTGACAGTTGTCAAATGTCAGCCTCATAAAAAGGCAGAGAAAAAGCAATAGCAATGCCCAATCTATATGGAGTTTATACTCTCTGGAGCATACAGAAACTGCCACATTCAGTAATGAAAAACAATTCAAATCTGCAGTGCTTTACTTCTATGCCTTCTCTACTGAGATGGCTAAGAGTGCAACGTGATGCTAGTTTTATATTTTTGGTGATCTTGAAAGTTTTATATGAACTAAGTTGAGAGAGCAGGGTTTATTTAAACAAAAAATATCTTCAGCTTGAAACACCTTGTAATCCTACAATGTTTTACATCTTTTGTGCCTGAGGAAAATGTTTTAAAACATTCTGTCTTTCTCACAGGTTTTGATGGTTTTGTCTTTGCTTTTTTTCCCACAGTGAAATGCCTTGCACACATTTTCACAATCCTTTCAACATACCTTTTATCATCATACTAGCTGAAATGTCTGTCTTTGTGCTGTTACTAAATACGCAGTCCTGAAGGGCTGCTGCAACTGCCTACTCACACACTGCAGTAGTATTGAACTCAGTCAGGATTTTTCTTCAAGTGCTTTGAAATACCTTGAAATAGAGAAGGCATTATAGAAAAGCAAACTTTTTTCTATTTCATCCATGTAAACAGAAATATTATTGTCTTCTGCTGTGAACCAGAAAAGGCTTCTGAGTGTGACAGATAAAGTGCCTTTCAGGATACTCATCATGAGAGTGAACCTTTTCAAAAGTACCTATGGCTGCTCAGATGTTCAGGGGAAAAGTGGCCATAAGTATTCATAGAGCTTATTTCAACATAAGAAGAAAGTTAGGATAAGTACGACATCAAACTAGATGAAATTTCACACGGGCTGAAAGATACTTTTATACCTAATATCAAACAATTCTGTAATCCTTACCTCAGTTTGTGACTGAGTGTGAAAGAGTGTATAGTGATAGGACTGAATTAGAGTGAAAATATAACAAAAAGCCATACTCAAACTATAAATATTTATAATGGATTTCTTTTATACTAATGACAAGTAAAATTTGGAAAATAATTTTTTTCAAAACGCATTTACCCTAAAAGGTTCTCTGTGAATTTTATTTGGGTAGCCTAATAAAAGTTGTTAATACTAGCAAATATTTTTCCCTTTATGTGACTGTATTAGCAATGTCACACTAAGTGCCTTTATCGTTAATTACCCAGAAAGCTAAGGGACTTTTGGTTTATTGTTTCATGCTTGATATTGTACCTAACATCAACTAAACCAACTGAAAATATATTTGCAATTTGCCAGCTGTTTTAATTTTTAGCTTGCAATGCACAGAGGCTGTGAGTTATAAGAAACAGTTCAGAAACTACAAGTTAGTGTGACATACACAACTGAAAGGATGCTAGGTAATTCATTCTACTTGGGGTATGTGATCCTTTTTCTTACTGTAGAAAAACATAATATCAATTGTAGTTTTAGAAGTAGCCTAAACACTGGTAGTTGCCCTTCACTGGCAAAGAGGTACTCTGACTATGGTAGTCTGAAGGATAGCTTCTTGATACACAAACAGAAAGTTTATTTCTTCATCTATGTATTTAGCATTTGTGTGCCACAAATCAACATCAGAATAACAGAGGAAACATTTAAATATCAAACAAGAACAAGCTTCTTTGGATGCATGACTATATGACAAAGATGCGATCTTTCTCTGAAGACTCTGCCAGGCCTGGACAGAAGGAGCATGAGAGGGCTGAAGAAAGGCATGGCAGGGACAGGTGAGTGTCACCCCTTGCTGGGAAGAGTTTGTAGTACTATAAGCCCACAGTATAGCATCATCAGGAAAACTCTGCTGGGGGATGAAGTCCTTACCTCACTGAAATCTCTGGCAAAATTTCCAGGTAGTCCCACAGAGATAATATTTTCCCCAGGTATTTACTACTTTATCATATTGTACAAACCAGACCTACAATCAACCCATTCTAGCTTACAAAAGGATTTCTTTTCCCCCTCCTTTAGTAACAAAGCTATTGTAGAAGTTCCAGACATCAACAGAGGTAATAAATTATTTTTAAAAGTTGAATATATCCTTATAGCTATATAGGATAGTAAAATGTAATGCAAAATTCTCTTATGAGTTTGCCCAATATCATTAGTATGCTGCCACTGCAAGCTTGCTTCATGCTGGAGCTTAATTCGCACATTTACTGAAATTTCAATATGCCGAGAATATTTGAAAAAGAGGTATCTTTTGCCTGGTTCCAAATTTAATGGAAAAAAAATCCTGGGTTTTTCTTTGGTTGGAGAGAAGACATGAAATCTAAAGCTACCAGTCATTAATGATATGTAACACTTATTCTATAAAAAGTTTAAAGTAGTCTCCTGAAGGCTTGAACTATTCCATTTTAAAGATGTAACTTAATTTTTTATTTCAAAATCTGCAAGCAGCATCTCTGTATTATTTTTTCATACAGAGCTTTGATAATTTTAGTCTCTTAAGAATCTCATTTTAAAATGCATGCATCTAAATTATGATTGGGACTTTCTCTAGAGACTGGGAAGAAAGGCTTTAAAGTGGAATTCTGACAGAAAAATAAACTCCATTTTTTTATTCCTGAGATAACAGAATCTTTTCCAAATATCACTGCTAACTGCTACTGTCTCTACTCGTAGGCAGAACTGTTTCTCCTTTGATTATATGGTTTTCATAGAAAAGGTACCTAGCTGTTCTGAAAAAAAAGTCTCTGAAAAATAATTACAACTCATTTTTATTGAATGTATCAATGCATTGTTTGACCTAGAAGTGTTATACTATGGTTACTTCTGCATCACTGGCATTTGTTTCTGCAGCCAGACACTATCAAGAGCACAAGATCTTAATGATCAATAGTGAAACCATCATGTGCCACTGAAGGCAGCATTTTATTATGTCCTGTTGAAAAAGGAATATTTTTTTGAATTACATACAGGTTTATAATGTTGATGTTTACTAAGTTTATTCTACTTAGATATTTGTCATTGAGTTGGAAGAACTTGTTAACAGATTTTTTTTAGAGGGTAAGTGTACCAGTTCTTTAATTATGCATAATAAAAACAATCCAGATTTTCACTAGGTCAGTTATCACCTTTAAATCTTGAATTCTCTTTAAATAATCTGTCTGCTCTGACTAAACATAGTTTGACAAGAAAGGAAAAAATTCAGTTTTGCAAAACTAGAAGAGATTGTAGTTATTTCTCTCTGATCTTATAAACAAGTTGTACTTTATACCTGGCCCTACCTGGAGGTACCAGTACTCAAGAAACACCTGCTATTTGTTTAACAATTACTTTATAATATATCATCTGTCTAGCCCACCTCCACTTTTCTGTTTCTATAGAACTTATCACAGGAAAAGATTCAAAATTCAAACTATTTTTTTTAATCTTTAGGTTTATATATTTTTGTTTTTTCAAAATCTGTGTGCAAAAAGTCATTGAATAAGTTAAATGGATGTGATCTTTTTCTGCGTAACCCTGGTAATATGTTAGATTTCTTCAAAGTACCAAGAAGACATGCTCTTAAGAAACACAGATTTATGCTAGTAGGATAAAAGCTAGCTGTAGAGGTTAAGTTTGGTTTCACAGGATTTGTCTCTTAGGTTACAATTTCAAAGGCACAGTGTGCTTTTTGGGACAGAGCTCTTTTTGATGGATAAAACCCTAATGACTTGAGACATAGCAACAAGGGTAAAGCTAAGGTTACTGTGCTGTTCTAGTTCAGGTAGTGTTGGATTCACTAAAAATTCTGCAAGTCAGGGAGAATGTGAAAGCTCAGCTGGTAGTCAATATTTTTTTTTTTTTTCTTTTCTCTGTGAAGTTTAAAAAGCTTTTTTCTATGTATAAGCAATCAACTGCAATATGATGAACATATAGGATTTCACACACTTAAAGACAAGTAATGAATTGCAATGACATGGTACTGTTGATAGTTTACTGCTGAAGTACTCCAAATACCTTTTTAGGTTTTGTTACTGTCAAATTAATTTGTTTAAAATGAGCCAGGAGAGAACTCTGAGGAAAGACAGATAACCTATTATACTTTTCTTCTTTTTTTGTGTATGACTTCTGGCTGCTGCATCTCTTAAAACTTTAAACTAAAACACAGATGTTAAATAAGGCCTTCCATACTGCATGTAAATACAAGAACAAACAAACAAGACTATCTTTATTATTTTGTTTTTTAAAGATACAGTTCATGCACGCTTGAAACTTACACAGGTGAAGTTTGGGTTGAATATAAGGAAGTTCTTTACAGTGGGGGTGGTGAGGCACTGGAAGAGGGTGCCCTAAGAAGTTGTATATGCTCCATCCCTGACAGTGTTCAAGGTCAGGTTGAATGGGGCCTTGGGTGACATGGCCTAGTGTGAGATGTCCCTGCCCATTGTGGGGGGGTTGAAAATAAATGTTCCTTTCCAGCCTTAACCATTCTAGGATTTAATGATTTTATGAGATGAACAGTACAACAGAAATGCAAGGTTTGCATCTGCTATTATGTGAACAGTGCCTTACTCTATCCAATAAATTTATCTTTAAAATAATTTTTGATTTGGCATGAAGAATAATGTTAGAATCTTTACTGAAATTAGTGCCTAATTTTCTTAAACACAGCAATCTTTTCCTACAAGTAAAGCTTTTCTTTGGTACAAACAGGAAATTAATTACTGATGTATTTCTGGCTATATGAGAAATTCAGTTTGACAGTTCAGTACCATCCTGGATGATTTCTTTGTCCTAACTCAAACAGAAGAAAACAGAGAATAAAGCTGTGATACAGATAATGAGACAGAGAAAATGTATAAGAGATAACAGCATATTTGAGAACAGATCAAATGTGCACATGAAGCACTTTCTCAAGTCCTTACCAGAAAACAGTACAGACCCAAGTGAAAGCAGTATATTGAACTTGGCAAAGGAGAGTGTTTTATCTGTTTGCAGCATAAAGATATGGAGAACACAGTGGCTGCAGCAATATCAGAAATGTTTGAGTGAGCATGTGTACTTCCATTCCAAAGTGCATGTCCATTTAGGTACTATTCAGTCTGGAAGAGTAATGCTGATATTTCTGGTTTATCCTGTATATGGAAACTTACCAGTACCAACACTGAAGAAGAAACTTGAACTAGTGGTTTATGGTTGTGACACCATTATAAGATTGTAAAAAAACCACCAGGATTCTGTCTCTAATGACAGAATCTCTATCTAATGACTAAAAATGTAAAAAAAAAAACCACCTGTGTTGTACTCTTGTGTCATGAGTACAGCAGTAGCACTCATTTTTCTCCTTCTTGGAAGCTGGTGCAGCACTGTGTTTTCAACTTTCTGCCTGGGAACACTGCTAACACCAATGTTTTCAGTTACTGCTTAGAATGTTTGGTCTGACCATGGGCTTTCTGAGCCTCATGCTCTGTCAGGGAGGAGGGGAAACCAGGAGGAAGCAGAGACAGGACACCTGACCCAAACTGACCAAAGAGGTATTCCATACCAC
>JAOEHX010033444.1:0-17846 GCA_025448015.1 Bolborhynchus lineola | reverse complement strand
GGATTAAATTAATAATGAATATTTCCATTTGGAATATTCAGAGGAGTAAAGTACAGACTGAGGTGAAACTATATGTAAATTCAGCCTTTTTTAAGGCTGAAGCAAAACAGGGGTTAAGATTTTTCATGTCTCTCTCTTGAATTGTGGTAATTTTATGAAATTGCTCTGCAGCTAATCTGGGCAGGAGACCAAACCTCTCAGTCTGAAGTCTGATCCAGATCTGTAAGTGAGAGCAAGTTTGTATACATGGAACTCAAAATCAACTTTGTACTCATTGCAAAAATTTTTAATTAAGACACCTTCTTTTAGATCACTTACGAACTCAGAAGCCTGTTCCCACTAGTTCACTAATCTGCTCTGTTTCTTGCCTTTACCAGATTTATGTAGCAAATTATGTTCATATAATATAAAACTACATTAAAGCATTTGAAATACAATAAATTTAACATAATCTGACCAGCCAGAATAATTTTTAGATGCTTAGAACATATTTTCAAAAGCTACTTCACTAAAATAATGATCTCTGAACTCACAATACCTTGGTGGACGAGGTCTGTATTTTGTGGAGTCAGTGTTATTGGGCTGTAATGCAGATAAATAATTGGAAATTGTACGAGTGCAGTGAGTGTACTAAAATATTCTCTGAATTCCTCTTTAGATGCTTGGTGAACACTTACACTTAAGGGTGAGAAAGGTATGTGGTAGCTGTGTAGCCTAACTTTTCTCGTTTCCCTGTATGAATGTCTGCTTTTCAAGGTCTACTGTCATAGTGGACTTTGTTTTAGAAGAACGCTAGTTTAGATGTTACAAATGTCATGATGGAGAGTTGAGTTACCCATTAAAATATATTTGATGTAAATGCATATTTGTAGTTTTTCTGTGCAACTGCCTGATTAAATGCTGCATTTCCTCCATGTGCAGTTTTGTAGGTATCCGAACAGCCTGTAGAGGATTTGGGTGTTTTGTCTGTTGTTTGAAGTACAAAAGCTATAGTTCGTTCATTAGGAGCATGAGGCTCATGGTTGCAGATTAACCAGCTGCACTGCCTGCATTCATGTGGTCACAACCTTCCAAATTTACCCCATCATGAGAGAAAGAATTAATTATAGTCCTAATTGTCTGTTTCCTTGGATATAAGCAGGAAGGAACTGCTAGGAGGCAAAGTGATTAGTCAGTTAAGCTAGTTACATCAATCAAATGGTGCAAGAAAGTTCATCATCTTAAAGGCAGAGCAAAGTAATGTCAAAATACAAAAGCCATCAACTGTTTCATTGGGGATTTTGCTGTGTTTCTTTTGTCACTTTTCAGAGGACTTGCAGAAAATAAAAATATAAATACATGCAATTGACCCGGTTTGTGCCCAACAATCTGTCTGGATTGTAGTGGAAGAGGTAATACAGCAATCTGTTCTCTTATCAGACATTGCATGTAGTCCTTGTTAAATGACCTTAACATATGCTTTTCGTGCAGATGGACAAGTCACATGTATCTCCCAAACAAATAGCTTGGCGTTGCTATCTCATCAATCCTGTCAGTTGTGCCAAGGAGCTGGAGTCCCTTGGTTGCAGCCTCAGTACGCTGCAACCAGACAGCTTGATATACCAAAACCGTTAAAGCTCCAACTCGCAGTTGGCAGTGCCTTGTAGTGCTCCCCCAGCTTCCCCCGGCTGCTGGCCCTTTCTCTCCCAGGGAGCATCTGGCCCTTCGAAAAAGTGAAAAACTTCTGGAAAATCCCCTTGAGTCATGATCATCTTCAATTCAGGCTATGTTGACTTATTGTAGTAGGCTGGATTGTAAACATCAGCTTTTAACGACCCATTGAGTTTTCCTAGCTTTGGCTAGCAACCTTTGTCAGAGAGAACGGGAGAAAAAGGATGGGTAATTACTCTTCTCATTTCCACTGGGGTGCCTTTGTGCAGGCCTAGACACCACAGATCTGGGTTGTCCATACAACCTTTCATTTGGGCAGAACTGATTTAAACCCAGCTGACTCTAATCACACACCGTTCTGCGATGTGTCAGCACAGCTGAGGCGGCAGGGTGGGAGGGGGGAAAGATGAAATGTGGGTGAGAACTGCTTTTGCTGGCATTGGCAATAACGGCAAAGGTCTGTGGCACTAAGGTCGCAGAGCCTCGAGGCACAAGCTCGACACAGAGCATATGAGTAACTTCCTTTGCTTCAGGGAAGCCACTCGTGCTTATATTTAGCCACATGAACCATGTTTCAAGGACTGAAAGCTTTGTTGCGGTGCATTATTTTATAAAAGAATGCAGTTTCACTCACTTATCTGTCGGTAACTAGAAGCTTAGTTCAGATGGAAACAGAAGGCTTTCTGTTTGCCTGAGCTCTGGAGTGCTGTGGGTGCCAATCTTGTGACAATTCAAGGAAAACTTGAGAAATAAAACTGTGCAGGAGGTTAGGAGGGGTGTGAAACTGTAAGAACCAGTAAGGCTTCTATGAAGTTAACATTGGAAAAACTAATTATAATTTTATATGGTCCATTGGATGTAGTCATGTGTTCAGATACAAAATTTGCACACACTGAATACTTACCTAGAAAAAGGCATGTGAGCAGTTATGCTAAATGGATCTTGACTGTAGGTGTAAGATCAGGGTTTGAAGTTCATGTGTATGTGTATTACTGCTATTTTTGTTGATTGTTTTTTTCTAGACGTGTGTTCATGCTTATGAATGAACCTGTACTAGTACATCGTCTAGTCTGCGGGTAAGATGTAACTTGTTTCAATCACAATAGAAAAATGAGCAATGTTAATCTTGTCCTTGCTTTGCTTCTGTATTTTAAACATTGGACTCTATAATGATTGATATGCTGAGTGTTAGCTGCAGCTTCACTTATGAGCTTCCAGGGTAAATGAATTGTTTTAGAAAATAGGGTATTGTGCATACTTAAGGCGAGACAGATTTAATCCAAATTGCTCCACAAGAAACATGGTTAGTTTAAAAAAGCAATGTATTTTTTTTTTAATTTTAATTACAATCTATGTGGTACTGTTTGTATTAGCATATGCATTTAACATGGATTTTATTTATATATGTTTGCTTTTATAAATATCAAATCCGTAGCTGCATTAAAAAGTTGCTGCATTTAATTGTTTAGCATAATGCTACATCTTTGGCAGATGGTTCTCATTTTGTAAAATGAAACATTTCTAAGAAGGTCATCTTTCACTTGCATGTAACTCTTTTAATTATCTTGAATCAAAGGTAAAATCTAGGAAATAATATTGCCACTGTAAATGTCTCTGTGTGATCAAAACGTCTTTTGGCTAGCATTCTTTTGGGTTCAGTGTAAGAGAGGTTATTGTAAATAACAGGGCAAATGGCTCTGGGTGGCCATGCTTGAGTAGGGGTGTTGGGCCATATGATCTCCAGAGATCCTCGTCACCCTCAAGTATTCTGTGATTCTGTGATGTGCTGTTTAAAAAAAAAATCTGTAGCACAAGACAACCGTTTCTGAACAAGTGCCATCTGTTTGTGGCTTCTCAATTTTCCTTTAAAAGTGGAAAAGTTATTGATGACTGGATAGGCTTGAGAAAAAGGCAAGATGTTTCAGAAATGCAACAACCTGCAGTGACTAGGGTAATGCTGAGAGAACAAAAATATACTCTGCGGGTGAGCAAGCCTGGAAGCTATATGACCATTCAGTTCTGAACCTCAGCCTTATGACCATGGATGTCTGCTGTATAACTCTACTCTCTGTCTTTTGCTCCAGGAGAGAGTTACATTTTGCTCGTATAGCTGTATAAGTTAATTTCCCTACCTCTATTCAGAGAAAAGTGAATTAAACCTGTAATGAATAAATCTGATTTTAAAATTACATTGTTGATCATCACTGCAGCAACATGTGAAATCCTTTCTGAGGTTCACCAATCAAATGTCTGAAGTACAGTACAAAGTAAAATATATGCAGCTAGACATTACCATTTTGAGAGCCAGAGCCATGCGATCTTTGTAAAGTATTTTAGTGAAATTGGGTCAGCCAAATAGCTTTGAGTTGAGCAGGTCCACAAAGTCCTTAAGGCACCCAATGAAAAACAGTGGATTTAATGATATGTTGACTGATTGACTCCACTGCGTTTTTTTGTAAAATAGCATTCATTCAAATGGATGGGGATCATTGAAGAATTATAGTCGATGTGCTACATTAATTTTCATTCAAAATGGAATATTGTCCAATCTTATAACAAAATATCACTGAATTAAAGCTTCAGAGAAACACACTGAAGTCTTAGAATAGCGGTAATAGTCCAAATACCATTTTGAACCTAAATTCTGGACAAAGAATTTTAAAACAGCATATATCACTTCCCAGGGAGTAGGAGCTGGGACTTCTAAATGTGTTTTCCTTATTTAAGTTCTTAAAACAGTATTTTCTCCTTCGGTTGTTTTTTTGGTTTTGGTTTTTTTTGGGTTTTTTTTGGGTTTTTTTTTTGTTTGTTTTTTTTTACTAAATATTTTTGTGCAACAGTTCTCCAAGCATACATCTTTCTCTCCTTAGGTGTAACCCATACTTTCACACATTATGTCATTGTGGATACACTAAAATTTGTCATTTTATCCTGTCTGCAAGTATTTGCAAAGTATTACCTGTAGTCTCAAACCTGCTGAAGAGTTTAGGGTTCTTGATCTCAGCAAGTTAGGATGAGGCCAGTAATTGTATTAAAAATAGATATTTTTATGAGGCGTGTCTGCATGGTCCGTTATCTGAGGCTGCAGTCTAGTACAGGCTCGGCATTATTTACACAGTAGCATGAACTCACCTGTGCATTTAAGCTGGGGTCTCTGAGGAAGAGATCTGAAGTGCTGCATGACCAGGCTCTCCTTTGTGAAGTTCGAACAGGCTTGGTGCAGCCGTGCCATCTGTGATGCCTCCCAAGCAGTTAACCTAGACTTTCCGCCCAGCTTTTCTCAAACTGTTTCCAGTCTAAGAACCAAGACTGCCAAAATACCTGATCCTTAAAATTTGGAGTGTTTAAGGAAACACTTGAGCCCACTGTGCATTCTGAGATACAGTCTTTAGTCTGTACTTTTCAAGATTTTCCTAGTGTGGCTGGTGAGATGGTGAGCTTGAAAATCAGTCCGAAGTGTTAGCAAACAATAGGTGTACTCCAGTGGATCTTACCCTTATATATTGCTACCCGAAATTCCATCCTTAGTTCAGCGCAAACTGTAATCCTTTAACTAAGCATCTGCTGCTTGTTAGTCATTTTACATATTTCTGAAGCACTCAGGTTTATATCCATAGCACATGTGAAAGGCTACATGGTAAGGGAGGTAAATTGGGTTTGCATCATAGGAAGTGGGACTATAAGCTGAATGCCTCAAGTGCTCTTGACATTTCATTTTTATTTTGTATGTAGTATAAAAATATTGTATGTGTGAGGCTATCCCTAAAACTGTTAGTGATGAGGACACATTTGGGTCAGATTAGATAGCAGGCAGATCAGATAGTCTTCATCTAAATTGATTCCCACAATTGCTTCGTGTCTCTAATGGACTACTGTATTTGCAGCATTAAATGGAACTCTTATGCTGAAGCCCTTGGAGAGAAACCTACATAGAGTACCTCCAGAGAAATGAGCAGAGTGGCGTGAGGTGACAGGCTTCACTGGCAGTCCCTTTGTGCCAGAAACCAAAGGGTTTTTTAATTCAACATTGTGTTCCAAATACACAAGTCACTTGGGTTAGCTAACTGAGCAAAGTCTTCTCCAGCAGATAGAAAAATATGGGAGATCAGACCCTTTCTAATAAAATAGGAAAACTATGGAATAGTCACTGGAAACTGCAGTGCTTTTGGACTGATTCATGAAAGCCTAAAGCTGGAATCCTATCTTTTTCTTGAAATCAGTGTTTATTAAATTGGTAAATACTTTAAAAGCGGAGAAATATGCAAGGGACTGACACTCTCCTTCCCGCCACTTTCATCTTTGCCAGCCAGTGTGTGTGGGGAACTCCTAGTAGAACTTATCAGTATTCATTCCAGAGCAGAGCAACAGGAAAGCCGCAAAATACTGTTAAGGAACTCTGCTGTCACTTTTGTCATACTGAAGCCTCATTAGAAAAGTGAGCAATTGTCCAGTACCTTTTGCTGTCCTTCACTCAGAAAAATATTAGTGCACCAGCAAAAGAAATGTGTGCCAAATATGCGTAGAAACTGACACCTGTGGTTGGTTAATGCTCTGGGAAATAGCATTAGTGCTCATCAGTTATTCTCTGAGACATGAAGATTGATTTATATGCTGGACATCTTGTTCTGCAGCCTAAAGCTTGGAGAATATTATTCAAGAATGTTCTAAGGTACCCAGCTTAGTTGACTGTTGCATGCATTTCGCATCTTACATGAAGGTGTCAGTGTCCAGAGTCAATGTGGATCTCTGTTAAAGCTCAAGCTGAGTTTCTTACTTTCACTGAGGCCTGGGTTACCAAACAATGTTTTAGGTCACCTTTTTCCCCCCAGAAGAATAATTTCTGGAGTTCTGCTCAAGTTTTGAGTGCATTTTATTACAGACATTTCATTACGTTACAGGGATCAGGTTGTATTTCTCCCTTCTTCCCTTTCTCTCAGTTTTTTTTTGTTTGTTTGTTTTTTTTTTTTTTTTTTTTAATTCCAACTGCAAATTGGAACTTTGATCTGAAATTTCCTAATGCAGTATTTTTTTATCCCATGTAGCATCAGAATCCCAGGAGTTTAGTCCAGCAGGTCGCTATTTTTCACATTTCTTTCTGTCACACTGACAAATTCTGAGAAAGTTTAGCTTCAATCTTGAGTCCTGAACCTGCCAACAGAGATTTGTGAAAGGAGGAGTACATCCTACTGTGAGCATTTTATTAGTAGCTGTAGCATACAAATAAATCTGGAAGTTATAAAGGTTTGTATGTTGTGGTCTCTTTTTGGCATGAAATACAGCAGTTATCATTGATGATAAAATGGGAATAAGTAAGTGTATGCCTTAAGTTTAAGCTTTGTTAAGATTTTACAACAAATAGCATGAAGTCAAGCAGCTATTTATTCCTAATCTAGGGAAACTCTATTTCATGAAAAGCATTCATAGATAAGTCAGTGTACTTGAGTTTTTGCCATGACACAAAACCCTACTTGGTTTATTGATGTCAGTGTGTTTGTGGTGGTGGTGGTTAGTGGGGTTTTTTGTTGTTATTTTTTTCTTTGCACAGGGCAGAGTTTCTGAACAGAGAGACAGCCTGCGATTTCAAATCTGCATTTTGATGGCATTCAGTTGAAATCTGAACTTCTATTTTCATTACACTTTATAGTCTTTTAGCTTGTGAATATTGCTGCCTCAGTAAGGAGAGAGGGAAAGGAGAAGAAATCAGGTTTTTTGCTGACAGTTAAATTTAAAACATGAGCTTTTGATGAAATGTTGAAGCAAACACCTTTGCAGAGGAGTTGAAAATCAAAATGCCTTGATAAAATGTGCATGGGGATACTGTGCTGATATCTCCATGCTCGTACTGACCTGATTACTTCTTTGAGACAGAAGATGCCACTGGAGGCATTTTCAGCTTATAACACAGCAGAAAATATCAATTTTTTGAACTGAGAAAGATGTAAATGTATAAACTCTGTGCTACAGTATCCTTTTTGGGTTGGGCTGCCCTGGGGCTGGTCACTGTATGACCATAGCGCTTCCTTTGACTGTGGGACTGTCACTTAGACTCTGTTTATTCATCAAAAAGGTGTGATTAGGATGACTACTCTGATAGTCTAACAGTTCAGAATAAATGTTAACATCAAGGACTATCTGTGTACATCAGTGCAACCCGGGACTCCATACAGTCCTCAGTGTAGTAGAAATTGGTAATAGTTAAAGATAGTAAGTGATCAGAAGTTGCCTAACAGAAATGCTGCTGCTTTTGAATTAGTGAAACCTTCATCAAAAGTGATGGTGAGAGAGAGAGGAATTGCCTTCCCTTGGCAGTGGAGGATATAAAAATGGGACAAAAATTTAATCTTATAGCAAAAACATTTGTAAAGTAAAAAAGTCATTGAAATACCTATCAAATATGTTAATGAAATTCAGTCTTTAGTAAGCGGAGGAGAATTGTTTTTTGTCTGTGATTGGCAGTCTGATTGTCTGGTATGCCCTGTAGCAGGGGACTAGGCTAGAACCAAGAAATAACTTAAAGGAAAATAATGCTTCTGTAAACTCCTGTAAAGGCCCCTGCTATTCCAGGTTTTACTGCTGCTTTTATTAATGGTTTTTTTGGGGGGGTTGGTTGTGTTTTTTTGTTTGGGGTTTTTTAAGACTTCTCTAGTTCATTCCTATAACTTGTCATGAATACAATGTAGTTTGCGTGTCTCTTAAAGCTAGTTGAGAAGAGCTTTCTAAAATAGCCATCAGTGTCAAACCCTATATAATTAGTGTTATGTCAGCCCATTTCCAAGCCTTGTCAATACAATTTCTGCCCTTTTGCTGACAACATTTATGCTTTAAGACAACAGCATAATGACTAGCTACTGTGCGGTAATAACAAGAAGTCTCGAGAGAAGAAGTTTTTCTACTTCTATTAAACAGTGATGCTCACAGCTGGGATGCAGAGGGTTTTTGTCTTTTCATTCATCTATCTTTATTTAAATGATGGCAGCTGTAATATAGATTTTTATGAAATTATTTTAAAAGCAGTCTGTATTGTACAAGCACTTAAGAAAATGTACCTGCCAGGGTGTCTTCAGGAATTGGAGGCTCAAATGCAGATATGTCATAACCGTGTGTTAGGTCTTACATTTTCATTTGAAACATGCATTTATATTAGGAGATAACATGAAAAATTAAAAATAACAAATGACAAGACCTTATCTTCTGCATTTCATTTCACGGATAATCTAGGATAATAATCTAAGCCAAAATGTTCTGTCAGTTAATGACCGAACTTTTAATAAATAAATAAGCAAGCTCACAATTACACTAAGATTTCACTTCCTGGATTGAAAAATTGAATTGCAGGCTCATAGCTCCCTGGAGTGTTTGGAAAGAGAATAGCAGCTCTTAATAACAGAACACTTTCCTGTGAAAGGTGGATGTATATGTCATTACCATTTCTCTGGCAACTTTTCAACCATCAGCAGCAAAAGGTTTCACTGATTGCCTCCTACAGTAAGTCAGTGATGGTACTGCTGTCTCTTTCTTTGATGAACTGCAGGAACTGGAGAAAATGGGGCGGGGGGGGGGGGGGCTAGAGATAATATATATGGATAAAATACAATTCAGGCTGAGCTATTTGCTGTGTCACTACTTGAGGTCTAGCAGGCTAATTTTTATGCATCTGCACTAAATATAGAAAATAGGTTTTCCAGTTGAACAGTGGAGAATCCTAAGTAAAATCTATCAAGATGGTATAGAGTTGCCTACTTGCTAGAAAGTGAGAATGTGCTGTGGGCACCTTTTCTTTGAAAATCAGACCCCTCTTGCCATGACCTGTGTAGAGGGGCTGCTGTTGTTGATCAAGACCACATTGTGCAATTATCCCAAACTGATACTGTTACTATTGGATCAGGGGTTACTATTTTGTCAGTGGTTGCAATCCAGTGAATGGTGAAGGGAGGAAAAAAAGCTATCTATGAGAAATATTGGTACGTACTTCTCTTGAGTATATTTACCCTATGAAGATGTTTCAAGCATAGGAGGTAGATGAAGGTATTTGTGGTCATTAGCATTAGGATTGCACTGAGCTGTCAGAAAGTGATCCCTGATGTCTGACTTAGTCTATTTATAATTGACAGGAAGACTTAATTTTCATTTTGATGATGCAGAATCAAGTGCAGCTGTAGGGAAGGAAATAGGGAAACTTGAGACAAAGTAGTAGTGGAGCATAAGAGTTTGTGCATATACAAACCTTTGTCATAAATTAACAGTTAATTGTTTTTCATTCATTTTCATGACTTGGGGTTGTGAAAATTTAGTACTTTATTAAGGAAAGAAACAGCATAGGGATACAAATCTGTGTCTTAATATAGGAAGTGCTTTATGATGCTGATCATCTCTTTAACTAAGATAATGAATTTAAACTTACTTGTCTTTACCTTTAAAGATCCTTTCATCTTATCCAGTATGCATAAAAATTCTGCAGATAAGTGTCTTATGGTTGATTTTTATTTTTTTTGTGAAACAAATATAGTTAGTTGTCAGTGCCTTGTTCTCCAAATTACTGCTATAGTGTTTACTTTGTGTATGAGCTCAGTGCTGTTGGAATAAATATATGTGAAAGCTAATTAAAGTATAACGAGTTCAGAGCACTTGTAAATCTCAAAATCATAAAATCCTCAATTAATAATGTAGTGACATACAACTAGTGTGTCATTTTTAGCACAGAACAGCGATGCATACATTGATGGTCTTCTCTGGCTTCTTATTATCACAGTCCCTGAATATACATAACGCTTAAACACATTTTAGAAGGCACACAGAGAGTGTGCGCAGACAGTGAATAGAAAAACGGTTCTTTACTTTAAAAATTAGAAATAAAACAGCGGACTGAGTTCACTTTCTTGTCTTGGCATCTCTTGTAATATAATGCAGAATAATTCCACTTGCCAGAAGTACAAGCAATATGAGTGAACCTTGAATGCATTGAGTTGTAGGAGTTCATTGAAACAAGTTGAAAATAAAAGAAAATGAAAGAAAAATTGAAGATAAAAGAAAATTATTAAAAAAGTGGTACATGAGGGTGACACACTGGTTGCAGAGCCTGTCTGTGACAGAGCGGAAAGTTTAATAAAGATAGTATTGCAACACTTGTACTCAGTTTTGCCTTTCTTCTTGATAATCTGATCCATTTTCTAAAAACCTGTATAGCAAAAGAAAGGAGAAGAACATTTAAAATGAACCTTTGATTACTTCAATGCCTTATTTAGGTGTTCAGCAGTGCTAGGTTAGCTCCTAGTCCTCTCCAGTTCCTAATGGAAGAAAATCTGTTGAGGGAATGCATGTTATAAATTACTATGCATTATAGTAATGTTATAGTAATGTACATATACATTATAATAATAGTAATGTAATGTATAGTAATGCATGTTCTACATTACTATTCCAATTTACCTTTTAAAAAATAGTAAAAATGGTACCTAGGATTGTACAAGATGCTTCCACTGATAGGGAACTTAGAGCAATCTCAGTAGAGATGCTTCCTGGTTTCTGATGTTGAAAACGCTGAAACTTTGTCTATCTCCAAAGATTGAGCTACTCTTTTTAAAAAATAATTTATCTTAGTGTTCATTTTGCTTTAGATAGTTTCACACTGAATAAGGTGCTGTTTAGTAACAAAAATGTGATTTGCATTATCTTATGCAAAAATGAAAAAATCATTGTAAAAAATATTTCCAATTAAACTTACATATTTAATTTGGGAAAGGCTGCATAGTTTATGCTTGGGATCTCAATTTGAGTCCTTCATTAATCCTGTTTCTTTGACACTAATATCAATGTCTTGACATTACGGATTTGTGGATTGATGTTTCTTTTATGTGTACAGCCATGGGCTTTATGAGCCTGCAGATGGCTTGAGCTGAGAAGTATGGAAAGCCTCTTATATGGACATTATAATGTTTCCTTTTGCTTCTGTATAAACAGACTGAGTCACTCCCAGGTTGTCCTGATGGTTGTTCTAGCTGAACTATTTAAAGAAAATAAATGATTGAAAACACAGTTGTGTGTGCATATGCATGTGTATTTTCTTAAATTACTAACTAACATCTTTTTTAGGATCTTATTTTAGTCTTGATACATAAGTAACTATTTACATACACACTTTGAAACTTCCCATGTTTCAGGTGAAGATTTTTAGCTGTCACCCACTGTAAGCAAGCTCAAACAAACCCTCAGGCTTTTAGCATGGGCACTCTTTGTGAGATCATTTCTCTGATGCTTGTAAACTCAGGATTAGTTGTTGAAGCAAAATACAGATCCCTGGAAATACATATGGAACATGATAAATCATATCTGGACAAAGATGGATTGAAGTGGTATAAAAATGAAATGTTGCATCTTTTGGGCTGCCTTGTAAACACCCTAAATTCCATTCAGAGGTAAATAAATTCTATAAATACTTATTAATTTTATTTGTGCTGCAATACAATAGTCTGTGTCCTTGTCTTACATTTCAGCTTTGCACTCCTACAGAGCAAAATTGTATCTATTCTCATGCAATTAAGCCATAATTTAAAAAAGGAGCATCTAATCACATAAATAAGGAGGGGTGACAGAATCAGGATGTGAAGAATTTTCAGAAACACCTGCAGTCTCTTACAGAAGCTTTTCATGCAATGGAAAGCAGTTAATTTCTACAAGGGATGGTTTAAGTTTAGTAACACCAGTATTTACAACAATGAAGCATCAAAATCTTGCCTTCTTACTGAAGTAAAAAAAGGCAAACAAATAAACCATAAGAAAGTAAGACAAAGTAAGATTTTCTGAAACTTACCTAGATGTATAAGCTACAAAATGAAAGTTGTAGGTGCAGGTTTGACCTTGTCTGAAGTGAACTAGGAGGTAAGAGTTTTAGTAGAAACATTGTCCCGTTCATTCTCTGTTAGATACTGTGCTGTACAGATTTTTCATTCTTGAGTCAAAAATTAAAATCTCACAAATCCAACTGAAATATTTTCTTTTTGACAAATTTAGGGTCTCTCTTTGGTCCTGACATTTTTAAAATTTATGTTCAAACTGCCTGATATAGGAAGCCTACTTTTTGTCTTATAGAATCAGAGTCAATGAGGTTGGGAAAGACCGTCATCTGCGCTTTTTTATCCTTCTTTTGACTTTACCAGGTCTATCTTATTAATGTGTTATGGAATTCTTTCTCATTTTCCTTACTAGCAGGTTAATACAGGTTGTTGACTGAGCTTTTTTTTTTTTTTGTCTAATATTTGTATCTACTTAAGTTCTGTGTTTTCAGACTAAAATTCAGGGTTGTTCTGAATATGAACATGGGAATCTTGTGAGCAAAATCACAAGAGAGGCAATTAACTTTAAACAGGCCAGTGTAACAGGTCTGGAATATATTCTAGTTAAGTATTGTTTCTGCTTACCGTCACTTTGTAAGGACCAGTTCCTTCTGGAAGTATCATATTCTGTCAAACATGTGTTTCACTGATACTGCTGCTATTGAAATTCATTCAGTAATTCTCTAACAACTGTGCTACGCAACAGGTAAAATTTAGCAAGTACCCAGTTCCATAAAGTTCAACCATGCTTTCAGAAATTTCTGGAACCAAGCTCTACAGCATTCCTTTCCCAGTCCGCTCGAACCTAGGGTCTGGACAAGCAGCTTTATAAAAAAGGAATTAATTTCATTTTCACTTTACAGCTCTCGGGTTCATACCACATCTGCTACAATTTCTGTAATGATCAGCTTAAAAGTGATGCACCTAAAAATAAATAACATCATGCTGCTGAGCTGTGTTAATGGCTTGCTAGTTAATTGTATGACAATTCTTCTATTTGTCATTGTAGTGACTCAAAAGTACAAGGAGTTAGGCCTAGGCACTAATGCTGCAGCCTGAACTCAGTGAGGTGGTGGCAGAATTTGACTTGATTTCTCTGTATAAAACCAGGAGAAATCTTTAATAATTGTATTTGTGCAGGAAACAGTCTCCTCTTTGTGGTGGTTATACCCCTACGGCAGTTGGTGAGTCTGGCAGACCTTGGTGCCTGGCTGTGCAGGCACATGGAGGGAGGAGTACAGTCGATGTTGGGTTCTACCACCACTGGTGCTGTGTCCCCTGTCTGGCACTTGCTGTCTCATGCCATGACTGTGATCAGCTGAGGAGCTCTCTTGGAGAGAGGTGGTGAGTGAGTGAAACTGTGTGTCACAAGCTCTTCTCCAGCCTGCAGTTTCTGACGCTGAAACTCCCTGGCTTGAAAAAGGAAACTATCAGCTTGTGCTCTGCCATGAACTGCGGCTACAGCTGAGCTCCAGAGCCATTCCTTGTTCATGGGTCCCTTTCAGTGATGTTCAAATAGCTTTTCAGGGTGCTTTGTTTTAACCATGGTTGTTGTGCCTTGGTGAATATTAGTTCTTTGAGTGGATATGTCAAGTGATGTCTATTGGAAATAGGTCTTCTGTGATGACCCTGTAAATGAGTCACAGTGTAATGATAGCTGGTGCAGTGGGGAGTTCTTCATTTAAAATTCTGCTGCTGAACCAAAGGAAAGGTTGGAGTAATTCCCTGTGTAATGTGGAGGTTGTTCTCTCTGTTAAACCATCTCTGACTGAAGAAACATTCATGTAAATGCTGGCAAACCCATTTTTATTCTTACAGGATGGGTCAGCATGTGTTAATGGTGGATATTGTTTTGAATACATTGCAGGGTGTTCATTCCACAGAATGTTGTTGCCAGCCATGCTGTTTAGTGCTACCTTTCCATTAGTGTTTTTTCTAAATTATTGACTTTTTGGTTTATGAAGGAGAGTTTATTTCTTAATTCTGCAGGGGCTATAGAAGGGCATTAAGTGGGCAAGTCCTTTAATTTAGAATATACAATTGCATTGCTGCTCTTGTTTTAAGATGAATCAGACATTGAGTATATTGATACTAGTAATGGAACATAATGGCTGCATGTAAAAAGTAAAAGTAATTGTTTCAGAAATGCAAAACTAACCTTGACAGATAATTGCTTGTTGAAATCTGATGCGGTGCAACAAATGGGGGATTATTAACATCAGACTGCCATGTTCATCTATTCTTTCATTAAATCCTGTATGTTACAACGATAGGGCTATCATTCCATTAAAAGCATACCCCTTTTCTGGGAGATGCATGTAAATTCTTGATTAAAGATTTTTGATTGCATGAGAGCTATTCTGTCCTTAATAAATCGTTGTGGTGTTGTTCAAAATGCTGGAAAGCTCTGTGTAAATTTTGTCAGATGTGGGTTATATTGTTCTATATTACTTGTTGAATGAAAACCAACCCTTGTTCCATTTCTCTGTTTCTGACTTTTTTTAACCTTGTATTCTCTTAAACTCACAGAGCAGTCCTTGTGTTTTTTAAATGCATGTTCATCCAGCAGGCATTGAGAGATTTGTAAAGATTTTTCATCTACTGGAAAAAAGTGTAACTCTTGACATGAGCTAGTGAAAAGAAGGTAGAGAGTAGCAAGCATGCAGACTAGGGAGAGTTTTCAGATTATATGAGTAATGAAACCCAAAAGAACTTTGAAGAGATATGTCAGATTTCAGTCAGTTGAAGTCTTTGAATCAAGAGCAAGCCTTTTGTTCAAATACATGGTGCAACTTAAATCAAGCAGCAGTCATTTAAGCTTTGATTTTTTACTATGAGCTACGTAAAACATCTGTTTATTTAGCTTGAGGAAAATGATTTGACCGAGAACCTTGAATATGAGGAGTGCAGTGCTTTCAGAGTTTCTGCGGGTTTAGCTCTTTGGTTTTCACTTCCAGGTTCAAGAGTGAGCTAGCTGCTGCATTTTACTGACCAGCAGCTCACTTACTGCTACAACTTGCACCGGCTTCTCTTCAGAAGAAAATGTCATGGATGGATCTTTTGTCTTGTGGAGCACGGTGATGGGATGCTTCTGACCAGTGACATTGCTGCGTGCTGCTTGTCCTCTCTTCTCCCTCTCTATAATGTGCTTTGAGACTCTGCAAGTGATGCACGTAGACCTGGCATGGTTTTCTAAGGACTTCCCTAAGCATGCCATTTCCCATGCTGGGATAATTCTGACTGGGATAATTCGCTCCAAAACAGGTTTTCAGAAGTCTGCAATTGTACTTTGAAAGATGGTTACAAACATTGACTGGGAGAATGTCTTACAGTGATGTCTCCCTTTACACAAATAAAAGATTTCTGTCACTTCATTTTGTAACTAAAAAGTTGAACTACATTTTTCGTTGTTATGGTTGATGGTAAGAGTATAAGGTTGCTATAGTCAGTTTAACAGTTTTCATCAAGAGTAGTCCACCAATGCTACTCAAGACTATGGTGGCAAGGATAAAAAGCACTAAAAATGTGAAGTTTTCTACTACAAATTTTATTTTAAAAAGATAATTTATATCAAAAAAAGGCATTATTTACCTAAGCATCCATGACTGAAAAGAAGCAGATGAAAATTTGTCTTAGCAAAAGACAGTGAAGTCTTCAAATAATATATAATGCCTTTTCTCCACTCTCATATGCTTTCTCTCTCTGACCTGGAAAACTGCTGTCATAGCTGCATCTATTTCCTGTAGGAGCTATTAGTCAGTAGCATTACATCCGCCTAAACATGATCACTTCTCTGTATGTTACTGATATGCTATTATCACATAATACGTCCATCAGAGGTTGCTGAGTTCTCTGTGCTGATTGTAGAGCAAAGCACTGAAGTGTCCTCTTGAAGAAAGTTCAGAGATCCCAAAGTATTTCAATAGCTCTCTATTTCTCTCATATAACTCATGAATGTTACAGAGGACAACCTTCTTGTGATGTATTTCAAGGCTGTAACATGAAATGCTTCTCTGCTTTTAATTCCTAAGCAAAAGTACTTCAGCCATCAGTTTTGAGCGTAACCAGCTCAATTCCTCTTTATTTAACTGGCAGATTCAATAAAAAACTCCATCTGGCTTCCATAGGAAGCTTGCACGCGTCCTTTTTATTTCTTTTTCAGGACAAAAGGAACTGTGGTCAGGATTAGAACCTCTTACTCCTGCAGTGTATTTGCCAGATGACAAGGTTATTGAATCTGGTTTTAACTTACTATGGCTTACAGGAATGAACACAGCTCAAGAGAAGTGGGTGCTACGTTTCTACTTCGAAGGTCTCCTACAAAATCGGCCTCCACAGATATACATGCAGAGTGTGGTTTTGACTTGGGCAGTGTGTTGCATACCTCTCATTTCTTTCAGTGCTTGAAATAGAGTTAGAGAGTGACACAAACCACATTACAAAATCCCAGCAATTTCAAGATCAGCAGCATTGGGTGAACCTTGTTACATGTTTAAATTCAATTTATGTTTTTTCTTTTGCCGTCTTAAGTTTCTACAGTGTTGTAAAGTCTCTTTAAATGCTTGTTTTCTAAGTAAAGCATGAAAGTATTTCATACCCACTGGTGTCACTTAAGATTATCTTCAGGTGTTGTCCTCAATGAAATATGCAGTGTGCCAAAAACTATTACTTTCGATGAACAGAATTTAGTTTCATCAGCTTTCAGGTTTGAATTAGGGAGAAAAAGATCAGGCTTCTACTTTAAATTTCTGAAAATGGCTTTAACTAATTTCTGAAAGTGGCTTTTCTATTTGTGAGGAAGATTTCTGGTTAATCAGTGTTGCAAATTCCAAGTTATTTTAGGAAGGAATCCTTCTTTTTTGAAATGTAAATCATTGTTTTGGATTTCTGATATCTACAGAGAAGTCAGATTTTAATATTACAGGATTTTTTTCCCATTTTTTTCCTAAGAATAGAGAAGACTGCTCCTGTGAACTGATGCCAAAGTATTTCAGAGTCTGCTGCATAAATACTAACCTTATTCTTTCAGATGCAGAGTAGTCAGGATGCTGACCTCTGCTGAGGTGTAGCTGCATGCAATTTCAGACATTTGGGTGGCACTGCCTGTCATAATTATGCATGTGCTTCATTAAACATGACTGTATACTTAATAGCATGCAGTGTGGGCCCAGTTTTTTAAAGCAAAGCGTATAAAAATTATCACACTTGTGTAAGGTCATGTGTGCAGTGCTGGATCGTTGCCTGCTGATGCTGATCGTTCTTTTACTGTGGAACTCACCCGATTTCTTCAAAGTTCATTCTTTATTGGGATGATGGTCGCTGATGACTTGAAGACATCTGGTTGGTAGGCTATAAAAATATTACATA